>KI628597.1:0-169161 GCA_000503235.1 Sclerotinia borealis F-4128 | reverse complement strand
CTCTTCTCTTCTCTTCTCTTCCAAGCCTGACATTCACCTTCTCTACCATCTACCATCTTCCATCTTCACATCACAACTTTTCAAAGCATCACTAGATGCACTCACCATATCTATAGACATCGCGTACCCATACCCATATCCATATCCATATCCAATGCACATCCAATCCCTACCAAACTAAAACCCAGTGCACCCACAGAACCCCCTCTTCAAGACCAAACTCCAGCCCGAGATCATGCCCACGCTATTAGCGCAAGGAATCGTACAACCGAATAAGATTCGGATTATTGAGGGAGAAACATTGTTGGAAAGAGCTCAGAAAGCACTTGATGCGTTGAGGAGGAAGGAGGCTAGTGGGGAGAGATTGGTTTGGAGGATTGCTGGGGGTGAGTGAGGGAGGGAGGGAGGGAGGGAGGGTGTTTGGTAGATGGATAGATGGATAGATGAGTGAGGGTGTTTGTTAGGGGTGTAGAAATATTATTCGAGTAGAAGGGTGGATGATATTGGAGGGGGTTTAGGGGGGGATTGGGGGAAAGGGGTGCTGTGGATATTTAAGGGTTGATATCTCATGGTAGATATGTAGCAAAGGGATTGGGGCACTGTGTACAAGAATAAGGACAAGATAGGTTCCTTGCCTACCCCAGCCTTTCAAAATACTTCGGGCCTGGTGACTTTACCACAAATACAATCCACATTCCATCAAAAGCAATTTCAAAAAGTTCAAACAATAAAAATCTTCAATTAATTCGATATATCATATGTTGAGGGACAACCGAATAAAGAAGATAACGTTCCCCTCCCATCTATAAAAGGCCGTTGAAGGCAGTGATATCACAAGTTCTTATACCCTTTGAAAAGTTGGCCGTAACTTTTTACCCCCACCCATTCCATTTGGATCGTTGAGATCCCTTTTGAACGCCAAACTTGTTGAAGTTTGCCCTAAACACCAGCGCTAAATGCAATGTTAAATGCCATAAAACCAAAGTGACCCATCCTCATGCATGTTGAATCGTAAAATTATGTTGAAGTATAATAAATGTTGAAAGTATTAATGACCATTGGCCTCTCCGTTTGTGAGTGGAAGAGTCTGGGGATCGACGAATCGCACACCATGGACATCACCACTCTCGGAGGTTTCGAAAGGTTCGTTGAGATTCTTTACAGAGAGCCCATCAAAAAGTGGGAATAGCCCATGTGACTTGTGGAAGTCGTTATGAACTAAAATGAATATTAGCTTCGATCGCCATCTCATAGTTAGAAAGAAAGGAACAACTTACCAATATTAACAAGATACCATGAATCCATGATGGAGTCAATAAGCCCTCGACTTGGACTAAGTGCAGAATGGCAATGAGCCCAATCTGTTCCCAGACGGAATGCCTCATCTTTCCAGGCCAAGAAACTTATGGTCTCGACAATAGTAGGCTGCACGATCTCCTTACCCGGGAACACTCCCCAGGTGACAGCGTTTGGTCCATCACTCTGTGCGTTCGTCTGCACGTCTCCAGTTTTCTTGACAGCATAGTATGTCAGGTCAGGATCGTGTTGAATGCGACGCACTAACTCTGGCATCATATCTGGAGCGACCAAGAGCTCCAAATAAGCTTTTTGGTAGACGTAACCATTGGTGGGTCCCCATCCATACACAGGATCAGATGACTTAACACCGTCAACAGCAGGCTGAGAGTTAATGGTAAGAAATCCGCGTCGGTTGAGCTCAATCAAATCAGACTTGATTATATCTGCTTCGCTCGATATTGGAGCTTCACTCCATGGAAGACTCCCTATGCCGCTCTCAAGATAACTGACGAAGAGTTCCGCGATATCCTTGATAGACTTGGGCTGACCCCATAGTTTGATGTTCTGTTCATTGGTGCCCTTCAGCCCAATTCCATAAGCATCTAACTCACCAAAAGCAGGAGATCTCGAATCTCCCCATCTACCGTTGGGAAATTCATCCCAGTCCTGGGTTCTAGCCACGTAGGACTTGTTTCGGTTCTTCCAGAAAATTGGGCGAACATCTTCCTCCCTACGACCAAGGCCAAGAGATTGTCTCCATGGAAGTGCGTGCTTCAAAGGACGTTGCGTTGATGGGGTCAAACTAAGTTCGTCGAGTACCATGCGAGTTGCCTGGGCCAGATTCATGGTGTAAAAATGTAGATGATGTACTCCAGCGTCAATAATTTGACGACACATCTCGGCGACCAGATCTTTCCCAATATTTCGCACAGCAGCATCATCATTCTTGACCTCTTGGAGAGCTGCACTCCACTTGGGTGGTATCTTACACCCCATGTGGTTGCATCTTCGAACAAAGCTTGCGTATGTATTGATGGGCATTATTCCTGGTATGACAGGGATGCTGACACCTCTTGCTTTGACTTTTCCCAACCAATCGACGAAGTTGTCGACATCGTAGAACATTTGTGTAATAATGAAAGTAGCACCCGCATCAACCTTTTCTTTCAAATGGTCTAACAGCAGATCTTCATCGTCTTGATCATCGCAACCCTCTGGATATCCAGCAACTCCTATATCGAAATGATTACCGTACGTCTGACGAATGTAGTGAACAAGATCTTTCGCATATTGAAATCCTCCTTCGGTTGCCTCCCATTTTTCCTTTTCTCGCGGGGGATCTCCTCGAAGAGCAAGAATGTTTGTGCATCCGGCTTTGTAGGCATTTTTAAGAGCTTCATCGACCATTTCTTTACCCATATCGGTACAAGTCAAATGCATGCAAGTCTCTAATCCATATTGCGATTGAGCCACCCCCACCATCTCACAGGTCAATTGAGCGAGACGACCACCTGCACCCCAAGTGATATCAATGAAGCTAGGTCCCAATCCATGCATGCGATCCATTCGATCGTAAAGATTTTGTACACCTTGAGCCGTCTTTGGCGGGAAGAATTCGAAGGAGAAAGAGGGGTTGCCCGACCTCTCGGCCTCCGAGAGCATATCTTTGATATGCATCTTGAAGGTTTAGAATTTGCAAGCAGTATTGCTGTCGAATTGATATGATCTGAAAGCAGATTGTGTTAGCAAGAGTTCATTGAAGCTTCTGAGGTATCTGGGCGGTGAAGGCTGCAACGAGCCTAGAAGGCTGTCAGATCTGATGTCAAACCCGCAACACCTTCACCAATAGCAGAATAAAGACCCTGAGTAACCCCTATATAGATTGGCAGATTGATGAAAGGGGTCGGTAGTGAAGCATGGTACCTTTTTGTTGCCTTCCGTGAAAGTATACCCTTTTCCAGCAGGCTAGACCGGATCCCTCGAGATTAAAATAAAGAATGAAGAGAGGACTAGAAAGATACTAGCCAAAATATCTTTTACGAGCCCAACGATCTGCTACTTCTCGCAGCATGTACTTCGATTATTGTGTATTAATTGTGCAACGGAGGCTTGCTGGAAACTGTTGAATGTTGATGTACAGATGTACGAGGCTAGGAGGCGAGGAAGGCGGGATATGCAGAAAGGCTAGAAAATTATGTATCCGTTGATCACGACTAATTTTATCCACAATTGAACAATAGAACAATGAATTAATTGGGAAGATATATTGAGATTTGCAAGCAGATTGATAAGAAAAGGTATATATCTTATCATTACTCATTACCTAAGTATTCCAACTGTTTCTCGGGCAATTGGCTTGAACTCATTGTTTGAAGTATGTATTAACAAAACCTTCGGGTGCTGCCGAGAAGTTGCCCCTCCATCTACGTACGGTACGGGATATCCGTCCCAATCGACCATAAATACTCCGGCTGTCTGGAGACGAACTTCTCCATAGTACATGTGGGTTAGGTGATATCAAAATCCACCATTCTCCTCCAATATCAAACATTCAGTCTTGTTATTATACTGTATAGAGAAATATATCTTGCTTATCTTTACAAGCAAACCGCCATAAAGGATTTACTTGAATCATCTCAACATTACCGCCCATAAACATGGAAGTATCAATTAACGCCAGAACTCCATATTGCCCCCCTCCCTGGATATCATCACTACATGCCATTCCAAATCATAGATGAACAACAATGTCAACCAAACGAAAACACTATTGTTGCCCTGCACCATCCTCATCAGTCCGTAAGCCATTGAATTGAGTGCCTTGATTGGCAGTGCTCAATCTTGCACATAACCCCAATAATACCACCGTTTCCGTAGCAGCATAGTGGTTGAGAGCATCTAGCAAGATTTGCAAATGCTTGCTGAAATTAAACTCGTATTTTTTGATTATCTCATACATCTTTTCAAGCCGTGCTTCATCGAAACTTCCTTCGGAAAGCGGGTTCGCATTGTTAGATTCGCCGTTTCTAGCACCTCGGTCACGCTGGTAGCGAGCCCATTGTTGTGCATTCATGGTACTAGGTCTTTCCGTTCCCAATAAATCGGTATCAATCTTCTCCAGTTCTCTTGAGAGCCATGAAGTGAATGTTGCGAACATAGTGCAAGTCGACATTAGTTTAGAGTGAATCTATCAAAAGTGGTTAGTAGAGCTTAACCCAGCGGTAATTCTGTAGAAACATACCCTCAAAAGTCGGCTGTTCGTAAGCATGCACTCTTTCATACAAGTATCAAGAAAGTCAACGTGATCTTGCATGAGTTCGTCAACCGTCCTCACGGCTGGTGTTTTCCCAATTTTATCGTCTTCCTTCGCATTCAACCTAGCCATCAATCCCTGCCAATTTGGTTCGATGACTTCAGACGTACAAAAGTAAAGAAGTTGCTGTACAAATACCAACATTCGTGCTCGTAATGTAAATACTCGCCGCTTCCACAATTCAAGGTTCCGATTAGAACTTTTGTGAGACCAAGTAGCGGCTCGATTATGTGTTTGCCAACAGGAGACAAGTTGCTGCTCGAGATAGCGCAAAGATAGCAGATATCGAAAGAGTGCTTGATATCTCCAGACTGTTTTCCGACTGATGACAAGAGACACCGGGAAGGGGACGGAATAATCGAGTTGAAGGGAAGTAAAGCCCACAGCAGCCTTATCATTCTCTGTGACTGGTTGAGCAGGGGTTTGTAGGGACTCTCCCTGTTCAATACCGGATATATTGACTACTCTGGTCAACATATTTGTCAAGCTGATATCGTTCATCTCAACTTTGATGTCTTCCTTGAAGGGATCTTGGGCCGCGACACTTCCAGGTTGTCGAAGAACAAGGTCCAGTAAAGACTGAAGCTTGCTTGTATTGACAGCCTTGACAGGTTTTCGCAACTCGGAATTGCCGAGCTCGAGGAAATAGGAAAAGAAGTCCGAGCGGTCCAAGAAGAAATAGTGCTTCAAAGACCTCAATCGAGCAGGTAAAGCATGGGCAGTCAGCAACAACTTAAGTAAAGACTCATTGGCATGCGCGTAGGCACTATTGACGTTTTCCAGGAATCGATTGTCATCAAATGATCGGGGAACATCTTTCACCTCTTTGCTCACATCGACACCCCCGCATTCACGTACCACGTTCAAATACTTGCCCGCTAGGAGTACTTTACCTTTCACGCCTTCCAATTGGGGAGGTACATCAGTATCCCTGATCGTGTATCGTCTCTCCCAGTACTCGTCGGTATAATCCTCCTCCAGCCTCTCCCTCTTGATACTTTTCTGTTCTCTCACTAGAAACTCCGCATGGGGGTCTTTAATGCTTCCGTGATGCAACCACTCGTTCAGCATCACCATATAAGGACGACTGGCATCTCGTAACAGCGAGGTTAGAAGAGACCGAGCAGCTGGATCACCGGACATTGTCTCCAATCGTTTCGTGATGAGGCCCAGTACGCTTCCACCTTTGCAGATCTTCTTGCCTGGAATATTTCCAAGCCCAAGGTCTCCACCCTCGCGGAGACTTTCTAGAATGTTCTCGAAATCATCCATTCCATCCCCATCCTCCTCGTCTTCCTCGAGCAGAGAATTTCTCTTCAATATTTCATGAGCAAGTGAGGACAGCTGGAACATCATATGACTCGTAGGAAGTGTGTGGAGGTTGAGAACGTGTAAAGTAAAAGAGGGATTGGTCAGAAACTGGGTTTCGAGCTGAGCAATCAAAATGAGGTAATCTTGTAGGAGTTTCCTCATGGCAGCGCACAATGCATGGTTGACAGCCCCAAACTCTTCTCGGCTCTGCACTTCAACAAAAGCCTCAGTTGCCCCATAATTCGTAGCCATCTTAAGCATAGTCGTGGTGAGGTCCTGCAAACTAGGATCCAAGCCAGGTAAAATCTTAAAGCTGGGGCCCGCGAGACGATCCTTTTCAACGAGAGGATCATAATTCTTCCCAAACCTGATATATTGTCCCTCGTATCCCATGAAAACAAAGAGAAGGTCCTCCAATATAGCTGCTTCTTGTACTTCCATAGACAATTCGTGGAGGGACTGGGGCTGCAAGGCTTGGGGAGCTTGAGAAGCAAGTGGTGGAATGGAAATCCTGGATGCTAATGGCGCGGTTGTATGGGCCACTAAGGATACTTGGGGATCCCATGGTAATACTAGAATTGTAATGCTTAGAATAGCTGTGAATCTTCGCCTCAGAAAGCATCTTACCATGTTGAGTTTCGACTTTCGACGTTTTTGACGGAAGCTCTTCCCCGCGGGATCTAGACGTATCATTGGTCCTAGGACGATCCGTAGGGGCGCGACGCTCAGGGCTTCTTGTTCTAGCCGTCACTGTTTCTCGAGTTGCGACATGAACCCTTTCGGTCCTCCTCTCTTCTACCCCTCTATTGTTCCGTTGCGAGCTTGATTGTGTTCTTCGGGGATTAGAATCTATAGCTACTGGTGGGGGTGAAGGTCGTCGCCGTACATCTGGTCTATCAGCTCTTGTGCCTGCCAGTGCAGAAGGTGGGCGGGATCTGGAGCTGCCACTACCGGTATCATTGACAGTCCTCCGCTCAGATTGTGAAGAAACTCTAGCATGCGAAGACATAATTATCACATCTGGATCTAAAAATTATGAGCACTAATAATCCGAAAAGGTCTTAAATTGAGAGAAGTAACTAATCGTATGCGACAGTAAACCGTATATCTCCCATTTGCCGTTACTATAAATTCAATTTCTCTAAGTCCTTATTGTATATGTTCACGCGATTTGATATGGGGAAGTTTATTCCCTAAAAAAGGACGTGTAGGCGCTAGACTCTATTTGCTCTAGTAAGCCTGAGGCAAACCTCAGGAACGGGCCCTTCTGATAGCTTCGCATGCCTGTGCTTGCCTAAAATAGCTCCTAAAACTGATAGCTACCAACCTCTGGTGGAATAAGCTGTTTGTTCATATATCATCAACGTTCAGTTCTCTAATTTGAATTCTACCAACTCACTTTATCGAGAACCTATCTGTTCACCAACCAACAAAAATCTTCTCTTACTTTTGCCAGTGGCTGCTTCTCAGGATGTTTATTGCAAGATCTGAATATGGTGAGTTAGCTAAAGCATTTCTGCGGCGCCTATGTCCTCGTTGTATCGACTAACAAGTTCGCAGATCGGGGTATTAAGTATGTCGAATTCCCGACCACAATAGATCCCTCACAATTCGTTTCAATATTAACATAGCACCAGCACCTTTTCCCCGGAAGGTCGTTTGTTCCAAGTCGAGTACTCTCTAGAGGCCATCAAGCTAGGGTCAACAGCAATTGGAGTTGCAACCGGTGGTGGAGTAGTTCTCGGTGTCGAAAAGCGCGTAACGTCAACCTTACTCGAAACATCATCCGTTGAGAAGATTGTTGAAATCGATCGTCATATTGGATGTGCCATGTCAGGACTTCAGGCAGATGCACGATCCATGGTTGAACACGCTCGAGTCGAATCTCAAAACCACAGTTTCCACTACAACGAGCCTCTGAGAGTCGAGAGCTGCACTCAAGCTATCTGCGATTTGGCTTTGAGATTCGGAGAGGGTGCGGATGGTGAGGAGAGTACCATGAGTAGACCATTTGGTGTTGCTCTCTTGATTGCTGGATATGATGAGGATGGACCACAATTATACCACGCTGAGCCAAGTGGAACATTTTATAGATATGATGCAAAGGCTATTGGTTCAGGTTCGGAGGGAGCCCAGGCCGAACTACAGAACGAGTTCCACAAGGTAGGAGGAACACATAAACATCTACACATGATTCATTACTAACCCAAACTTTAGTCACTCACAATCGAAGAGGCAGAAACTTTGGTATTGAAGACATTGAAACAGGTTATGGAAGAAAAATTAGATTCCAAGAATGTACAACTGGCTAGTGTCACCAAGGAGAGGGGCTTCAGAATCTACACTGATGAGGAGATGGCAGCTGTTGTGGAGCGCTTACCTGCGAATTAAGATATCAAATGGCGAGAAAAGTCTTGAATCAATCACATGGACTAGTCAATCATAGACATCTCAATTGACATGAATGAACGATATTAATGCATGATCTTGTCTTTATCAGTTCTGCTGTTGTCTGACTATACATTCTCGTATTTATTTCAGCTCTTTCTACCAAAATCCAAGAATGATCGAAATGCAATACATATAGGATCTCGAAAATATCTCAACCTACAAGTGTAATGGAACCATCGTTATATCAAGAAGCCTTGGGGGCCTTGAGCTCGCCACAACGAAGAGAGTTGATGTAATCAATCTTAATGTCTCCCACAAGGTTGACTGAATACTTAGTCCCTGAATCATCTTCCAAAGCTCCTACGAATGATTCCCTTTACGAGCTTGCTTGCATTCTACATTTGTACATCCAGTTAGTTGCGTGCTTACAAAGGTTGATATTCTGGTATCCAAGTCTAAGCTGGATATTATATTTGGTGCTTTCGATCCGTTTAAAACATATTAAGTTCTACGAGGAATATATATTGATTGATTAAACTTTCAATTTTCAAGATCGATGAAATTGTCGATGTTAGTCTATAATGCAACATAAATGCAAATGGCTAGCTAATGGGACAGTACCTATTCCTCTGCTTCAACCTTCTTCTCTCCAGTGTCAGCAACAAGTACGCTCCTCTATTCAAGCATAACAACACAGAGAGCGGTAAGACAAGACGAGGTTGGTGCAATTTGGAACACTTTTGCAATGCTTCATTATATTCTATAAGATCAGTCTTTCGTAAATTTGCAGGAACCGAGCGGGGGAATAATGCGGTGCTATCCGAAGTGACAACACAAGATTTGTATTTTTTACCCAGACAATTCGGAAATTCTCTGTACAAGTTGATTGTTTATTATGTTCTGTCCGATGGAAACGAATACTGCTGCCTAAGAGTTGAGCGAAGAACATAAGCGCTATTCCTATGGAAAAACACTTTGTTGAAGAATCGTTCTGGGTAGCATGATTCGATGATTGAGGATACATGGCCATGCCGAAGCCGTACAGGGTCTGACAATCGATATATCTTCCTTTGTCTGTGTCGACTTCAGTATCATGAGCAGCCCATTCTCAACACACATAATGCAAGATCCCACGATTGTGGTCGGAGTGTGGTGCCCAATTTTTTTGAGTTGTGGTCCCTCGAAGAGTTGACGCGAGAACTAATGCTAGCTAGCATCAATGGAAGCAGCCGGATGTCGGAATCTATCGCATAGACTCCATCCATGGCTTGAAACCAACCTCCCAAAACCAAATTGGGAAGCCGTATTAAACGCACAAGATTGGCTTTTGAGATAATGACGCACTACTGGTAGTCTGCCTACTTGCTATATATATATCTACTGCGAAGGTCCGGCAAAGACAGTTGCCAAGAAGCCAGCGATTATGCTCCGCCTTTTGGAAATACGCGGGGGTATTGTAGTTGTGTCCAGAAGTAGTATCTAGACGGCAACAAACCACTCCGGGTATTAGAACATATTGCCAACAACATCGAATTGCGAAAGTCTTTCTATCAAAGGAAGCTTGGTTATTACCTCTGTCGGGAACCTTGAGGTAGAGTGCATATCAACTAGTATGCACTTCCATACGAGTCAGCATCTGAAAGAGAACTGGATTCATCTGTAACCTGTGGTATTGCTTGGTTGAAGTGGGCTATCAAATAATATGATCCCAACCTTCGAGGGTACATTGTAGAAGACTCGTTCGGAGGAGGTGGATAATCGGGGCCTGAAAGTATACCCTGAAAACAATTATACGTAACTAGAAACACGGTTTTGAGTACCGTGACTAGCAAAGAAATAATACGAGTGGAAGGTTGCTCCTGGTAAGTATCGTTGATTTTGCTCGGGGTATGATCATATTTGACCATGACATCTCCAAAGCTCTTACTGATCTGACCTGTACCCATCTCCGATTAGCTTTCAACAGTCGACTCTCCCATCGCGTACATTGTTCTCTGATTAAGAGCGGCGAGATTTTTCTGGTTTTCAAATTGCGAGTAGAATAGGGAGGTGACTTATTTCGACTTTCGACTTTCGAATTATGTGATCAAAATGATATCTGAAGACGTTGGAAGAAAGCTTCTCATAACCTTCGTCTTGATATCCCAGTTTTACTTACCAAATCGCAGAAATAAAGATTGCTTCTGGGTCTGAGGAATTCCCAAGGTTGGGGTACAGTTAACATTACCCGAAGCACCCAATATCGACATCATGACTTTGAAGATGCATGACTTGAGAAGGTTTAGAAGATGTTTTAGGGGCCGAGGAAAGACCATAAGGTAGTTGATGATGGATGATTGAGTTTTGGAGGCAGCTTATTAATTAGGTGATCAGTCAATAGCGCTGAACTAGATATCGATGCTTAAAATTGAGGTATCTTTAAATTCTCGAGAACTATGTGCGGATAGTTATATGCTCATATTTCGTTTATTACATATTCCTTGCTTCCCTTTTAACAGAATTGGAAGTTCGAAGGTATTTGCATTGATGACTGACAATGAAATACACACCTACTTGTCAAGCTACGGTCATGGTATTCCAGTATAAAGTTAACTAAACTCCCATAATCAACAACTATGTTATGATCCCGAACAACCAAATTAGTGAGCAATAGCTCATTGCAATATAAAATGACATACCAGCGAATTTAAATTCAATATTGAAAGCACTCGGTGATGTATTGAGGTTGAGTCTGCCATGACTAAAACTTGTCAGCGGGCATTACAAAGTCCCGATTGGCCAATATTCGGTATCAAGATGAGTCAGCAACCCCCCTCTCCACGCTTCTTTCATTTGTACGTACAGTACAACCTCGAGCTTCTGGAAATATCGCAAATTTCTATCATGTTCTAAGACTAAGACTAGGCCCCTCTCTCCTCAAAGCCCAAACACTTTTTCCACACCCTTACCTACATACTCAAAAGCCCCGCAACGCCCACCGCACCTGCAAACGTGATCCAGCCCACCCCCACAATACCCACCGCACTAATAAGATATGAATTGAGATGCGTATTAATATCCAGGTACAGACAAGATTCGTCTCACTTGGTTGATCGGAACTCTTATCTATTACTATATACGACCTCGTGGAAAGTGCTCCACAAAGAACATTGTCCTCATCGCAGTGGCACTAGGCTGCTTTACATTGTTAAGCGGCCGTCCTGCGTGTCAAGGATCTAGATACACGCGCTTTTAATACTATCTCGGTTATCGTCTAATGAGGCTCTTTCCTTCCTGGGTGCCTATTACTTGGCCATCGATATCAAATTCTCAACATTGTGCATCTATCTGACTCCAAAGATATCACTAAACGGACTGTATAGAAACTATGTCAAAGGTACCACTTATCCCACCCGATGAGAGAATATCAGATATGTCCTCTGCGACGTCAACCCTCACCTCATCCCAAAAACCACGACGTGTACTTGCTTGTATGCTTTGTCAACAGAGAAAAGTCAAGTGTGATCGCAAACACCCTTGTTCTCATTGCGTCAAGTCACGAGTACAATGTGTACCGGCAACACAACTTCCTCGCCAGCGAAGACGCAGGTTTTCAGAGCGAGAGCTGCTAGATCGTCTTCGCAAGTACGAAAATCTCTTGCGCCAAAATAATATCAAGTTTGAGCCTCTTCACAAAGACTCGCCTGTAGGGAAAGAGTCTCCTCGGGTGGAAGTTCAAGATGATTCCAATGATGAACAGCCAAAGATTGCGAGGGCAAATGCGTCATCTTCTTCATCAACTTTCAGTTCCAAAAGAGTATATGGGGCTACGTATGCATCCTCTAAAGACCTATACAATCCTTACTAATTGTGTCAGGAATGTCTGGCACGCTATGAGTCAAGAAGTACAATATCAATTATATCTCATGTGATTCAAGATCTTATCACTGACAGATGAGATAGTTTCGGGAACCCGATAATTATAGCAATTCTTCTGATGATGATGTGCGCGAAGCGGATATGAAGAAAGCGTGGGATCAAATATCCGAAAATGATAACCTTTTATTTGGCTCACGTATCACAACCGTCGATATCTCTACCCTTCACCCAGAACCAGTCCAAATATTCAGACTTTGGCAGATATACTTGGACAATGTGAACTCACTGCTAAAAGTCACGCACACTCCTAGTCTCCAGGGACTCATCATAGAAGCGGCTAGTAAAGTTATGAATATCAAGGCCAATTTGGAGGCGTTAATGTTTGGCATCTATTGCATGTCTATTTCGAGTCTGACCCCGGAAGATTGTCAGCTTATTTTTAGTTCGTCGAAAGCAGATCTCCTGACGAGGTATCAGTTCGGTTGCCAGCAAGGTCTGTTGAACAGTGGATTCCTACGGAACAGGAACGATCGAGACAGCTTGACTGCATTATTCTTCTACCTAGTAAGTCTATAGGACATTATGTATCCACCTGCTGACGATTTAAGCTCTCCATTAGACCCAACTCGGTCCCTCAATCTCTGTCTTCCATGCTCGCCGTTGCCATTCGTACTGCTCAACGTATGGGTTGTCACAGTGAACTGGCCTTATCTAAACTTCCACCTCTAGAGGCTGAAATGCGCCGAAGACTTTGGTGGTCACTTGTACTTTACGACACTCGTGTCGGCGAGCTCTCTGACTCCAAACACGCGAACTTAGCTCCTACGTGGGACTGCAAAATTCCACTTAACGTGAGTGATTCGGATTTTCATACGGAGATGAAGGATCCCCCACAAATTCAAGGAAAACCAACCGAATCAATTTTTGCCGTTGTACGCAGTGAATTGGGAGACTTGATTCGAAATACCAAATTCCACTTTGATTTCAATAATCCTGCATTAAAGCCAGCTGCCAAGGATATTCATCATGATCCTACAACAGAAGGCAGTGAGCTCGCCAAATTAGAAAAAATCATCGAGGAAAAGTATCTCCAGTTCTGTGATCCGGAAAACCCACTCCACTTCATGACGATCTGGACGACGCGAATGAGTCTTGCCAAATGGCACCTGGTAGAACACTGGCACTATTCTGGGAAAAACTACTCATCCAAAGTAGGTATCGTACGCGATACCACCATCTCCCACGCCCTCACCATGCTCGAATGCGACACCAAACTCATGACATCTCCCCTCTCCAAAGGTTTCATCTGGCTGTCCTACATGTATTTTCCCTTCCCGGCCTACTTTCAAATCGTGCAGAATCTCAAACGACGACCGCTCAGCCCACAAGCAGAACAGGCTTGGGAGGCCATGACTGCCAATTCTGAGGCGCGCTTTAATACACTGCTGTATGATGAGATCCCCGGACCGTTCTTCAATATCTTCGCAAAGATTATCGTGCAGGCGTGGGAGGTGCGGGAATTGGCTTTTGCACAGATGGGACAGGTGGTGCTGGAACCGGGGTTGGTGGTCAGTATTCGGCGGAGAATGGCGGAGTCGGTGCGGAGTGCGGGGGAGGGTGAACGGGCAGGTGAACGGGCAGGTGTTGGTGGAGAGGATAGAGATGGTGATGAATTTTCTATGGTGGCGCCAGTGGGGTTTTATGGTATGGGAGATGAATATGGATACGCAGGACTGGGAATGGAATCGGGATCGGGATCAGGGACTTACAACGATATGTCCGGACTGGGATTGATGGACGGTGAAATCAATCAGCTGGACTGGTCTGCCATGGACTGGAACGCATTGAACATGCAGACTGGTGGAACTGGGCCGCTTCCATATTAGGAGCAACGAGCATGCCAAAGAAAAAGGACGGGTGAAATTACTGTATAAACGTGTAAACTAAATAGATTTATAGACGAGGACTGGCAGTTCCCCCCTCATAATATGTATGTATATATTCTAAGATACCCCACACAATCAATGTAATAAAGAGTAAAGAGGATTTAAACTACCATTTTAAGTTCCATGTAACAGTTACATACATACATACATACATACCCCAGAAACCACAGCTTCACTGTAATCAGTAATCACCAATCCATCTACTCGTATTACACCATGGTGGTGTATAGAACAGAACAAGGAACTGGATGGAGCATTATAAATTTTAATCATAAGAAATCCCTCTTCTGTCCTAAACTCTCCTATATTTCCAATTTTCCATACACCCGACCGACCTGGCAAAGAGCTTCATGATTCACCCACCATCATCCGCAATGAATGGAGACCCCGCCTCTCATTTTTTTTCCGCATACCTAACTAGTAGGTACCGGTAGATAATAGGTATGAGACTATGAGTACTGTACCCATTATTGTATTGCCTAATAGAGGAATTTGTCCTTGTGATCCCTATGATCTTAGCAAATATAAACAAACACACTCCGTATTGGGACGGGAGTAGGGGAGGGGAAGGGGAGGGATTCCTATGAATTATTATTATTATTGGCGTGAACGGCGTGGACACGCACGCTATAAATTACCAACTACAGTAGAGCCCATGTAAAGCCAAGTAAGTAGGTAGGTAGGTAGGTAGGTATGTAATATGTAATTAACCAACCAATTGTTACTCAAGAGTCAAAAGAGATGCAATGTAATACTACTAGGTAGGTAAGTTAACAACAATGGTTTGGGTGGGTGGCGAAATGCACATGAATGAACTTATGGATAGGGATTTGTGGATGTGGAGGTGGAGGTGGAGGTGGCTTGTATGGAAATTGAATGGATTATCAGAACATGGATGCATAATAAATAAAATAATTAAAATATGTGGGGGAAGTGGGTGCTTATCGGTATCGGTATCGAATCGGTGGTTGGCCGTTATTTTATTTATTTTTTTGTTGAGAAGCGGGGGGAGAAGAAGAAGAACGAACATTGAAGAAAATTGGAAAAGCCGGATTACCGGTATTCGTATTTTTGAATGAATTGTTTATTATATTCGTGGGTTTTGATTGGTTGGAACGAAACTTGGAACTTGGAATTGATCCGAATTGTTCGAGTAACTTGGATTGGAGTTGGTGACTGGGTTATAGATAATGGATTGTTTATGATGTTTTATAAATTTGAATTGGAAGACTAGAGACTAGATATGGTTAGGTCAGGTCGAGATGGAGAGGAGGTTTGTTATCAATATAAATTTCCTAATTGAGCATTATTGAAGCTGGTATCTTTAGGAGAGATAGGTAGGTATAGTATCCTATTTTTGGTATAATGCAAATGCAGGTCCGAAAGGCTGTGAGATGTTGGGTTGTCAGGGGGTCTAATGTATGCCAATAAGACATTTTAAGGGGTCCAAAATAAAAAAGTTTTATATATAATCTATCTTGAACTAATTGCCCTAAAGAAACAATTCTTCGTTATTATATAGTTTGGAGATTTGAGTATATTTAACTATCCATAACATCTTTAGGGAAAATAACAATGGCTTCCTATCATTTTACTCGAGTATCCAGTGACAGTCAGTTGTTATTATTGTTGTTGGAATGGAAGGAAGGAGCAATCGGTTAATCCACCAATAAAATCAATGACGCAATCAAATCGATTTTCTGTTGGGACGTTGAGGATTTTTGATATCATTCACAGCCTGATCTAATTGTTAACAATGATAACCACATTTATCACATTTACTATATGGCTTATTCCATATAGGAAATGACCGAGGAGAATAGAATCATACTCAGTTCATTATCATGGTAAATAGGAGCATAACCTTTTTTTTTTTTTTACATCTAATCCTATAACTTTTCATCAAATTCGAGATTCTTTCCTATTTTAGACAAACAAAATTGTTGTTAAATTCCTTGATCCACACTGGAATCCTGGATACCGTATCAAAGATTCCAAGAGAGACTTCTTCTTCTTCTTCCTCTTCTTGACCAAGAACTTTGAAGCTTTCATCCATCCTAGTTTGCCTTCAATGTGTGGCGAATTCAAGGCTTGACTTCCTACAAGTTTCCCTCCAAAAAAAAAGAAAACCAGAAATCGGAAAATCGGACAATCGAAAAAAAAAACGAAAAAAAGGACTTCATTCCTTCATTCCACTTATGTTTGATAACCCAACCGAGCCACCGATTCATCCAGTTCCCCTTGAACAGTTGAACTTCCTTACCCATCAATTCTTCCCTACAACTCAACCCATGTTCGGAAAGTACAATTAGTGCATTTACATAAACGCACCAATCTACTTATAAGTTCATTACTCCTCGACACTTACCTCCTTTCCTTCTTCTTCCCTTACGTTTTCTTTTCAACCATCGACATTCTTTCAAAGATGGCTTCAATTACGTCGCAACCTTCGAGTATGGCGAAGACAACTGAGCCAAATCGTAATAAGAAGTACGATCCAAAGAAACCTCACATCACCGAGGAGCCAGTTACCAGGGCAAATTGGTACAAACATGTTAACTGGCTTAACATCACTCTCATCGTGGGAGTTCCTATTTATGGCATGATCATGGCCTACTGGACTCCTTTACAATGGAAGACTGCCGTCTGGGCCGTTCTCTATTACTTTATGACTGGTTTAGGTATCACAGCTGGTAAGTTTCAATCAATTCCTTCCTGCAATTGATTACATCTAACGGTTTCTTTTTCATTAGGTTACCACAGACTTTGGGCACATTCCTCATACTCTGCCACCACCCCATTGAAGGTTTTCCTCGCAGCTGTTGGAGGTGGTGCCGTTCAAGGCTCCATCAGATGGTGGTCCAGAGATCACAGAGCTCATCATCGATATACCGACACCGACAAGGACCCATACTCCGTTCGAAAAGGTCTCCTATACTCTCACTTTGGATGGATGATCATGAAACAAAACCCAAAGCGTATTGGTCGTACCGATATCTCCGATTTGAACGATGATCCAATCGTCGTCTGGCAACATCGCAACTACATCAAAACTGTTATCTTTATGGGTATGGTCTTCCCATGTCTCGTCACTGGTCTTGGTTGGGGTGATTGGTTCGGTGGCTTCATCTACGCCGGTATTCTCAGAATCTTCGTCGTTCAACAAGCTACTTTCTGTGTCAACTCCTTGGCTCATTGGCTTGGTGATCAACCATTCGATGATCGTAACTCTCCTCGTGATCACGTCATCACTGCTCTCGTTACTCTCGGAGAAGGTTATCACAACTTTCATCACGAGTTCCCCTCCGACTACCGTAATGCTATCGAATGGCATCAATATGACCCAACCAAATGGTCCATCTGGATGTGGAAGCAACTCGGTCTCGCGTTCGATCTCAAGCAATTCAAGTCCAACGAAATTGAGAAGGGTCGTCTACAACAATTCCAAAAGAAGCTTGACCAGAAGAGACAGACTCTTGACTGGGGTATTCCTCTTGAACAATTGCCCATCATCGACTGGGACACTTATCAAACCGAAGCCAAGAATGGACGTGCTCTCGTTGCCGTCGCTGGTGTTATTCACGATGTCACCGATTTCGTAAAGGAGCATCCAGGTGGAAAAGCTCTCATCACATCCGGTATTGGTAAAGATGCCACCTCTATATTCAATGGTGGTGTCTACAATCACTCCAACGCCGCCCACAATCTTCTCTCAACTATGCGTGTCGGCGTCTTACGTGGTGGATGTGAAGTTGAGATCTGGAAGCGCGCTCAACGTGAGAACAAAGATATTTCTTTTGTCAGCGATACAGCAGGTAAAAAGATCATTCGAGCTGGTAGCCAGGTTACCCGTATTGCGGAACCTGTTCCATCAGCCGATGCTGCTTAAGCAGTTTCATTTAATGAGTGGATGATTAGACTGCCTAAACTGGCAAATTAAAAATTGCATCTTTGTTTTTACAAGCGGGGGTTGTGTGTCGTTATAGACTGGGGCGTTGGGAAATTGGTCAATGACGATTTTAATATCAAAAGTCAATGGATGGAGGGATGGGTCAGTCATTGCAATTCGCACTTTTATAAAGAGTGTTGATTATGTATCTTGAAGAAAGAAAGAAAGAAAGAAAGAGCGTAAAAAGCGCTCAATTTTGCAAGGAGAGATGACTCTAATTACATATTTGAGTCGAATAGAAATACAAATACATTCCCTTCAATTTGAGATTTATGATATATTTGTTATTTGACGGTGTGACAGTGTGATTTCTGCAAATATATGAGCATTGGAAGTCCAATATGATTTTCCATGTACTTTAATGCTGAGCCCGACGAATTTACTCGTAGGTACAATGCAACATCCCAACCTATGACGCTTCGATCTTGGATTGTATCATAGGTGGTTGGTGGTTAGTGATTAGTAGTTAGTTGTTGGGATGAGATGAGATCA
The DNA here is from genome assembly GCA_000503235.1 of Sclerotinia borealis F-4128. Classification (NCBI taxonomy): domain Eukaryota; kingdom Fungi; phylum Ascomycota; class Leotiomycetes; order Helotiales; family Sclerotiniaceae; genus Sclerotinia; species Sclerotinia borealis. Next base: position 150,602 of record KI628597.1, on the reverse strand, counting down.
TAGATCTATATATAGCACGAGTAGAGTAGATAGATAGGCAGGCTGGGTCACTCAACAATTTTTGTGGATGGGATGGCATGGGATGGCATGGGATGGGATGGGACGTGATATACGTCATACTTTGAACGGGGAAGGAAGGGAAAGAGATGGAAAGGGATGGGATGGAATGGATGAGAGGAAAGGAGGGGAATGGGATGGGTAGGAGAGGAGGGGATGAGGAGGAAGGGGAAGGGATGAGGAAGGGATGAGGAGGAAAGGAGGGAGGGGATAGAATAGAAGGAAAGGAGGGGATGGGAAGGGAATAGAATAGAAGGAAGGGAGGGAAAGGAAAGGAGGGGATGAGGAGGGGAAATATATATATATGAGTTTGAATTAGGAGTTTGAGTTAGGAGTTAGATATAAGTTAGTTAGATATAAGTTACATACTTTACTTTGGATATCTAGAAAATATACTCTACAAGTAATCAATCTCAATTTAATCTAATCTAATCTAAGAATTTAAGCTTTTACTCGAGTAAATCATTTACCTTTTTTATTTTTGTTATTTCTCTTTGTATTGCTAGTGTATTGGTACGAGTATTGTATTGTATTGTATTGTATGGTTTATGGTTTATGGTTTATGTTTTTATTGGTTTTAGATTTTTTTAATTGGTTATGTAATATGTAGTATATATGATGGATGGGTATACTCGAGTAGTTTGTAGAATTCTCTTTTATGTTATGTTATAATGATATTATAATACCATGTAATACTTGTACTCGAGTAAGATTACAACGGGTGGGGAGAAGCAAGCGGGTTAGCGGGTGAATGGGAAGGAGGTGAGTGGGTGAGTGGGAAAGGGGAAGGAGTAAGGAGTAAGGAGGGGTAAGGAAGGTCTGTTTGAGACTGTGAACTGTGAGTGAGTGTGTGAGTGTATAAGGAAGTACTGTAAGTGCTGTATTTGTGCCGAGGTTCATTGTTGATGGATAGACGGATGGGACCCCTAAATTGGCATGATTTGATTTGTTGTAATATCCAATCCTCATTCTGTTTAGGTAGTCTAATAGGGTAGGTAGATGATATATTTGGGTTTGGGTTTGTGTTTCTCATCATCTGTATCAGAAGTTGTTCAATCCATCTTAATTCCATCATCTATCTATACTCGAGTACATATCCAAAGTTAGCTATACCAAACAAGCAAGCAAGCAAGCAAGCAAACATGTCCTCTCCCAATAACTTCAACGCCAAAAATGACATCGGACTCAAGCGTCTAAGTATCTTGATGAAAGGATGGAAGGATATGAATAGTAAAGGGGGATATATTGTTTGTTTCTATTTCCTTTTCTCTTCTTCTTCTTCTTCTCTTCTTCTCTTTCCCTGGTCCTCTTGAATTCATCATCTCATCTCACATCACATCAAAAGATATATAATAAAATAAAATAACAAAATAAAATCCAAATCCAAATCCAAATAAAAGCTAACCCTTCCTTACCTAGGGCTGGGGTCACGATCTCCTACCTTCTCTTTCCCTTTCTCCTATCAGGGAACATCATACGCATAATGTGACGATGTTTGTTTTTCGGCCGACGGTGCATCATTGGTGAGTTTTATTTTGGTTGGGTTGTTTTTTTTGTGGTTGTGTTCTGTTGAGTAGAGTTGATTGAGACTTGATTTGGGGGTTGTTTTGGGGTTATTTTGTTTTGTTTTGTGTGTTGTATTGCTTGGTTTCCTGTATTTTTTTTTTTTTGCTGTGCTTTGGGAGTTTTATATATGTTCGTTTTCTACTCGAGTATATACATGTCTTTATCTTTATTTTCTATCCCTCAAGTTCCCTTATCATTCTCATTTCTCATTTCCCATTTTCTATATTCCTTTGCCTTTACATATTCATTCTACACCCTTTTCCCTTCCAATACTTCCCCCTCTCACTCCCCCTTGTCTATCCCCTTATTCCCTACCCCCTACCCCCTCATCCCCTCATCCCCCCCCAAAAAACACAACAACAACACACAAACTAACCACCCTCCCCTCACCCAGTAACGGAATGGGCACCGTTCACGGCGGTTGCATCTCGACCGTATTCGATGCATGTACCAGTGTGGCATTGGTGGGTAGGTATAGTGGGGAGAAATGGGGGGGTGGAGGTGTTAGTAGGGGGTTGGGAGTTACGTTTTTAAAGGGGATTGTTGTTAAGAAAGGGAAGGAGGAGGGAGAGGGAAAGGGGAAGGGAAAAGGGGAGGGAGGAGGAGAGGGAAAGGGGGAAGGAGAGGAAGAGGGAGAAAATGATGTTTTGGTGGAGTGTGAGGTTGTGGGGGGAGTGGGGAGGAGAAATGTGGTTTTGAGGGGTGAGTTTTTCTTTTCTTCTTCTTTTTTGGTCTGGTCATTTCCTCTTTTCTCTTTTTCCTTGCTTTTTGTCTTGGCCTCGCTTTGTGTGATATATTCTCCAATCCTCCAATAACTCAGAAGCGAACATCCAACAAACCCCAGTACCAAGGTTCTCCTATCTGGGGAGAACGTCAGGAGAAAAGGGTATGTATGTGATGATGAAACCAATTCTAACACCAATTCTCACACCCCAGGAACAATGAAACGACGAAATGGAGAGGTACTGGCTATTTGTGAACATAGTAAGGTTAATATTGAGGGTGTGGATTTGCCAGTTGTGGGAAAGGGGGAGAAGAATGAGGGGAAGAATGAGGGAAAGGAGTCGAAGTTGTGATGGGGATTTTAGGGTATGAGGGTATGAGGGGGGGAGGGGTAGGCTTTTGTGGAGGTGAGAGTGTGTTGGTTGCTTAGGGAATGTTTGATGATGGAGAAGGGGAGGGAGGAGGGAGGAGGAAAGAAGTTAAAAACGATACTCTAGTAGAGAAGAAAGAGAGGAAGGAAGATGATAAATTGTACTCGTATATAACCAACTCGATAAACAAATCGTGCAAATATCGCGTCATATCCTTTGTGCAAAAATCAAATTCCTAAATCATTTACTCAGTACATTTCAACCATCTTCATCAACTACTTATATATCCCTCCCCAGCGCCCCTTGTTATACTACAATAGATAGACACACTAAAAAACATACCATTAGATACCTACCTAGTACGTAAACTCTACTCCGCACATCGTACTCGAGTAGTCAATACAGTAAGTAGTATGAACCAGTCCAATCAGGAAACCAACAGTTTAAAAGCTGTACTTCCATCAACTAGCATTTTAAACATCATAAACCAAACCGATTAAACTCAAGATTCTTCAACAAGCAGTTTGCATGTTATAAACTAAACCGATTACTCGTAGCAGTTTGGATTTCCGGAATTACAATTACTCGAGTAGACAGACAGACTGTTAGTTTAATTAGTATGCTCCTACTAGCTAGTTAAGTTTAATTGGGTAACTACTTACTCTAATGAATATACTAACTCGACTCGAGTATAACACAGTATAATATAATACAATGCCGGTGCTGCAGTCACGTCCTCATTATATTACAGCCCTACGAGTATACTTACTCTCACTAACCTCACACATACCTTATTCATACCTCACATACCCACCCATCTATCTTCTTTCTTTTCTACACCAATAAACTTTCTCTTCGATACGCGTATGAGTATACATATCCTAACCCCAACCCCAAATCTATCATCTAACCGCGTATTTCGTATTTCGTATTTCGTATTCATACCTCGTACGTATCTCGGTCTCCTGCGTATTCTATACGCCAGCCAGGCACAACCAGTACCCGCATAACCAACCTCCATTCCCCCCCTATACAGACAATACCTCTCATCATCCTCTCATCCTCTCATCCTCTCCTCTAAACCCCCAAATCTCCCAAATCTCCCAAACAACCAAGTATACAAATATACAAATATACAAACAACTGCAAGGAATTTTTCAGAACTCTTTCCCAACCCGAGTTCCAACCCAAGCCCAAAGTACCAAGTACCTACCTACCAACTAATAAGATACCGAGCCGCTCAGGAATCCGCATACATACACACACAGCCTTAATAAGTTGATATTCTTCATGCTGTACCGAGTACTCGTATATATCTCACGCAGATACGTTGATATGTAGATAGATATCCATACACATACACAGATAGATACCTCTCCCTATATGCATAAGATACGTAGATACGTAGATATCCATATACCATATCCATATCCGATCAAATCCAATACAATACAAATACAATCCAATCCAATCCAACTCGAGACCTAGTAGATCGACCATAATGATACCATGCCATAATGATAACATATTCCATTCCTATCCTTTCCTTTGATTTGAAATGCATGTCATCATCCCCATTCTCTCAATCACTTATTCCCCCCCCCCCTGTTTCCCTGTCCAAACTCTCACTCCCACTCCCACCTCCACTCCATATCCAGATTCAAATTCCACACATTGATCCTCACCAAACCCCCTCCTATCCCATCCCATCCCATCCCTTTTCCAATCAAATCAAATCAAATCATCCATTCATCCATCCATCCACATCCATCCACACACTCACACACACACTCACACACACACTCAACCAAGAACTTCGTAAATCTTGATATTTATTATATTACTACATTGACATATACATACATACAAAGCATTCCTTCCCCATCATCATCGTCATCTCTATCTACCACGTTCCTCCATTTTTACCACGTTCCTCCATCTCCACCATCTCCTTCAATGTCCGTCCACATGCCATCCCGATCTCCAACCCTCCGCATGAGAACATGTCCAAACAACATGATATCATAACATATCATATCATCTCCCACCTCCCCTTCCCCTTCCCCTTCTCCTTTCCCTTCCCCCCTCACAAAATCTCCCACTTGAAATATAAAAAGAAGTGCATAATTAACAATCGACTAAAAAGCATACACCCACACACACATCTTAAAAAATTCCCTAGACCTGCCTGCCTGCCTGCCAGATATGTATGTGATGATGCGTGGGGAAAAAAGAGCAAAATACAAAAAAAATCTTTGTATGTAATGCCAGCCAGCCAACCCACCAAACCCAACTCCTTGCTACCAATCCTTGTTTTATATGTCCATTACTCCTGTACTCTTGAATGCACAATGTAATTACCAACACAATGCGCGCACCGGGTTTTAATTGTTCAACTCTGGAAACAATTTGACATAATTATGTTCACCCACTTCCAGAACCGTAATTTCGTCTCCGACTCTTAAAGCGCTTTCTTTTGTGGTTGGTACCAATTGCATACCCAGACAACCGAGATTCTTGCCGGCTCCTTTGTCAATGGCTCTGAAGCTTCGAATGGTTTTATCGGGTTCGGATGTATGTCTCTCTCCTGTCTCTTGATCCACATTGGGCATTTTGCATCGGACTGTTCGGCATGATACATCGTATTCGTAGAAACCAATCTTAATTCGTCTCCAATCGTCTTCATGATAAGCTGGTGGTCCGGTAACTGAAATGTATTAGTATGGGGCATGAATGATTTGCGAAGTTCGAGGAATAACATACTGATCAAATTGGCACGGAAGCGACCTGCAGATAATCGAGGCGCCCCCTTAACCTTTGGCATTCTACTCTCAACATCTCGGATACTAGCAAGATTGATAAGGTGGAGAGGATACTGGGTCGAATTAGCAAAAAGTTCATACAGCAGTTTTGTCAAAGATTGGGTAAACTTACAGCATCTTGAAATCCAGTCACTGGTTGATACCCAAGTTGCGCCTTTGTAGGCGCGTTTCTGAATACTTCTCTAGGATTCCCACTGTCAACTCTGAACAAACCCAACTTATTACTGATACCGAGATAATATCTGAGTTCCTCTGGAATCTCAATTTCCACATTCAAAGCATTAACAGTTTCTTTCCAGATCGTCATTTTCTCAACAGTGTAACCTGCTTTCTCAATTTGTACTGGTGATGGATCGAATGGCACACGGAATTGTTTCTCGGGCACTGTTCCCATGACTTTGGCTCCCCAACTTGCGACCGTTCCTCTCCAGCCAGGTTGTTGATATGGGAAGCTCATGACTACAACTCCTCCACTCTCGACATCATTAATGTGAGGAGCATATGTATCGACACTTTGATCTGGAATCCACATCTCAGTTCTAACTTTTGCCAACAATGGAAATTGTCGTTGAGTGATGAACTCCCATTTGTGTGCGGCCTTCTTCTTATCTGGATCATTCTCGGCGACGGGAAAGGGACTTCGGAGTTGAGCAAAGGTAAATTGACGATCATATTCCATTCCACTTGCAATGATGGTTCCTCTACCCAATTCAACCCCTTTACAGCTCTTGACTGGGTAAATCCACATGCTCTTCAATCGCCACCATTCTGCCGATGTTTCTTCGGTACTGGGAGGACGTCCTTCGGCGAATTTGGGATCGAATTCATTTGTAAGATTACTGTCGATTTTCAAGCCAAGCTTTCTGCAACCCTTAGGTTCTTCGGCACGTTGTCGCGATTGTTCGAGCTCGTAGAATGTTAAAAGGAGGATAGGAGGTATACATATGGTCAAGACCGTAAGGACATATGTGGTCGTAGAGATAACTGGCATTTGCTTGAGCAATTGTTCCATGTAGATTTCGAATTGTTCCATGGCTAGCTCGAGGTATGGGCGGATGAGAGAAGACATGGTGAGGAAGTCGATTTGCGAAATGAAAGCACAATAATAAGGCGCTATCTAAATTCTGGTAAATGTTAATATTCTGATACTGATTGCCTTGTGACGTGAGAATTTTGTATTACCAGAGACTGTACATGGAAGATGCAGATTAAAGAGTGTAAGAGAAGAAATGAAATTTAAGAGTAAATCTGCAGAAGTCGAAGCACCAGAAGAAGCAGCAGCTCTTAATGCGAAGATATCGACTTTTGTAATAAGTTGATGATTTGAATTGAATTGAATTTGCGGAAGAGGAGAGGAGAGGAGAGGTGTCGTTCGTTTGAAACTTTGAGGTAGCTCTCGTACGGATGGTTTTGCTAGACACTAGTGTCAAAAGTAGACTGACTTAGTACCGGTACAAGATTTAAGGAGATCAATTCAATTTTTAAGAATTAAACATCAGATCTCTCTTAAAGTTTGTTTCGTTGATAGTAGTTGCCAATAAAAAGAATTTAAAAAAGAGCGTGAATTCTAGATAATTAAATCTTGAGCTAAATTAAGATTATTCGTAAATGGTTGGTGGGGAGAGAGAGAGAGAGAGAGAGAGAGAGAGAGATGAAAGATGTTCCTGAGCACAACAATATACTCGTAATATATTTTAAGGAGGAATTTAAGGATTCGGGAAGGTGTTGGTAGGAGTTTTACGAGTACAATAAAAGAGTAAAAGAAGTTCGAGGGAGACTTGTTGATCTGTTGATATTGTTATTGCATTGCGCGACCAAAAGATCCAAACGTTTCTTTGGCCAAGATTAGATTTCATAAATTGCACAGCCCATAAAGATCATCCAAAAGTGGAAATCAGGACGCGCTTTTCAATTGCCTTCTTGGATATCTCATTCTCTTGGCTTTATGTATTTAACTTTTTCTCCTACCTTTTAGGAATCACCAACAATTCATGGTAATTCGAGTATCATAGTAGCTACGAGTAAGAACTGAATGATATGCTATACTGTATATAGATAGAAACTGATGTTATACCAACCAATTGCCCTCATTCAATTTCTATTTAGCATCTTCACTTGCTCATTTACCATATGAAATGAGGTTAACAAGCACCGTATTCCTCTCCTATCTACTTCTCCCATCGATATCTACCTACCTACCACATGCATTTCCAGGGTCTCGGCTAACCAAGATTTTTCCAGATCTCTGCAGGAATTAACTTCAAACTAGCGACCTTCTTAGCTTCTAGATGAATATAACCCCTGTGACGTTTTCAGCAAAGTAGGCATCTAAATACACTTTTTTACGATTTATCTAATTTCCTTCGCGAATCACTTATCGAAAGATTTTGATACAATGGGTACCATTCTACTATGGTATGGTTTGAGCATGGTATATTGCTATGCGGAAGACCACTTCAGGGAGAAAACATGAGTTGGGAAGGATGTCCTTTATGCTAATCTGGGGTTTCCGCCATATAAATGATGATATAGGGGGTTTCCGATGTATATTCAAAATTGGGGAATGGTTAGAAGCGTTGATGGGGTGAAACATTCTGGCCTTATGAAGATAGATGTACCAGTACAAAGATACTGAGTCGTATATCAGTATCAAAACTCAAGATGGGGATCAGTCATACCTATGGACCCCTATTCCAAGGTTCCATTCCATCTTCTTTCCATCTCTATCGCAATAATGGAACATTGGAACCCCCCGACAGATAGCCTTCCCAATCCGCATCATGAGAATCGCAAAAGCCCCTTTCCATCAACGCAGATAGGGGTACTTGTACCTGAATACAGCACATTAAAATACATAACCCGACACTAGCCTAATCCACAAAAACCAACTGTTGTACTCGGTACATAAAAACCAGTCCAATCCCCATCAAGATTCCAATGTACATGCAACCAGCCTATCTATGCATTACATTTATGCACATCCATCGTGAAGAACCACCTGCCCACCTGCATCGAACCCGCAAGCAACTTACAACTTACCAGCAGTCAAAAAAAAAATCCGCCCCCGAAATATCACAGACGGTAAACGGTAACAACCTTCGACTCCCCGAGTAAGAAAAACGCATGGAAATTTCAAATAGGATCCATTGTCTAATTTCCGAGCTGAGCTTGACTTTATTTGAGTTTATGTTCATGTCCCAACCACCCGTCACGGTACAACCCATACAGTACCACCGAACGAATCATCCAATCCAATCCAATCCCCATCCCATCCAAATCCAATGTAATCCACCCCAATAAACATAAACACAAAATAACATGTGAAAACTCCCCAACCGTATGGTAGGAACTCGCTCCCTCGGAAACACATGTGATTCCTCTCCCCCTCCCCTCCCCCGGCCAAAAAGAGAGGAGAGCAAGAACCGATATTGGCAGAGGCGTTTGTGGCGCCAGGAGCCACGTACTCCTATTATATCTCACGATGTCCACTGTCCAAGTCCACACCAACACCCCCAACACCAACACCAACACCTTAGGCCAATTTCCAATTTCCAATTTCCAATTTCCCAGTGAGTGGAGACAGACTCGAGAGAGAAGGTCTTGGCACTTGCTACCATTTGGTTGGTACCACCTGAGGTCGATACAGCTCAACGAAGCTCCAGGGTTCGAACTTCGAATTGCAAACGTTGCACCCACCAATCAAATAAAAACATGCTCAATCTCTACCTACAGAAAAGAATTAGATTGTCGTAATCTTACTGCAAAGTTGCAAATCAAATGCATGTATGAAAGACAACTCAACTTTATGGGGAATGTTGTGGCAAGGCAAGATAGAGGCCAAATCATCTAAATCAGGAGTGTCTAAAGTCGAAAATGAAGATATATATTCGTAAACATATATCTATGATGCATCATTATTCCGATAAAATATCTACATGAAACTTAAGTATCTATAGATTCATATTTATTCATATAATCGTTATTTCAGGTATCCCTCTTTCTTTCCCGTCGTCCCTTATCATCCAAAGGAAGTAACCTATTCCAAAGCTTGGTTAAACCCCAAATACGCCTCACATGAACGCCTTCATCAATTCATCCATATATCCATCCAACCAACAATCAAACAAACAAATAAACAAACACCTGCCTATCTAATCCCTCATTCCGTCCCGAACACAAATCGAATCAATTGAAATCCGCCGCCGTTAAACTTTGTACAACCGACGTGCCCTCACTAAATCTAGTTCGGAAAATACGGTTCGCGTTTTGGAACATGCCGTCTTTCAAACTGACAACGATGAATTGACTGCCATGGAAACGGGTTTTGATCAGTCGACCAATATTTTGTGTGTGTGACAGATCGAGCGCGGCATCCACTTCATCGAGAATATAGATGGGGGCTGGGTTGAATTGTAATAGGGCCATAATGAGTGAAAGTGCAATGAGCGATCTGGTGATCCGTTTGTTAGTAAATGCACATTTGCTAAAGGGTCAAGAGGAAGTCCATACCTTTGCCCACCACTCAATTCTGTCAAGCTCTGTTTCCACACTTTACCCAAGGATACCTTAACCTCTAAACCATCGGCTATAGTCTTCCCCTCAGGAGGTTCCAACTTTGCAAAACTGCCTGGTAATAATTCAGCGAATATCTGACCGAAATTCTTGTTGACTTTTTGCCAGGTTTCTTGTAAAGCTTTCTTCTTGTATTCGTCAAGACTGCCGATGGTTTCCTCGATCTTCTTTTTGTCCCTGATGACAGTTCTCATCATGTTCTTAAGTGCTACTTCCTTCTTTTCGACACTATCAATCATGTTCATAACCTTCGGATTGATCTTTTTCTTCATCCCCTGGAAGCGCTCGGTAAGATTCCTCAATGTAGATTTACATTCCGCGATGTTTTGACCTTTGAAGTCATAGGGAGTTCCAGTTCGACCAAAATTGTCTTTTTCATCAGCAATCCATTCGTGCTCTTTCTCCATGTGCGAGACTGTTTGCACAACAGCCTGCTGCTCCTTGTGAAATTTCTCAATCTGATGGCCTAGCTTTTGCATTTCTAGGCCTTCTTCAGTAATGCGAGATGCTTTTGATCGTGATGCTTGCTCAAGAGAATGTAACTCATCATCAAACCCTGTCAATTTAGCTCGTTCATCATCAAGATGTGCTTGTGCAATATCATGCGAATCCTACGCCAAAATCAGCTTCGTATATATCATGATCAGATGTTTACTGACCTTGACCTGCGCCTGCTCAGAGACTAGACCTGTAATCTCCTCTCCCTGAGCTTTTAAGGTTTGCTCGACTTCTTGAAGTTGTTCTTGTGCATGTGAAAGATCACCTCCAACCTGTTCCGTGTCCATCTGTGCACTTTGTAATTCTTTATGTAGTGCCTTGACAGCCGTCGAGTTTTTGGTAAGTGCTTTCCTCAAGAAATCAAGGGAGCTCTGCAGTTCAACGAGCTTGCCATCTTTATTATTATCAAATTCTTTCATATCTTTCTCAATACTTTTGATATCTTTGGTGGCTTCGTCCTGTCGTTTCTTTGCTTCGACCAAATCTTGCTTGAGTTGAACAATGCTGGCTTTCATATTCTCAATTTCCTGGATGATGGACGACGAGGAGTTGCCTCCAATTTGCTCCTCCGTAAGTTTGACCTCGTGAGATTTAAGATCTAGTTCTTGTTTGACTTTCCGTGCTTGGTCCATCCTCTTCTTCTCCCCGGCAATGGTGGCATGGAGATCTGCCAGCTCGGTTTCTTGTAACATCAGTTCCTTGTTAAGCTCATTGAGCTTCTGCATAGTGACCAGAACCCCACTTGAGTTGGGAGAACTACCTCCAGACAATGTACCAGAAGGATCATAGGAGTCACCTTCCAATGTGATACTCTTCATACGGACAGAAGGATCAAATGTTACTCGCTTAGCTGTAGCGGCATTTGCGCAGATTAAAGTATTTCCGAAAACGTAATCGATAGCAGTCGAGACTTCATCATCGTATCCTACTAAAGAGAGCGCGAGGTCAACTTTACCAGGGGCAATTCTTTGGGCAGCACCAATCTTCTCTGCTGAAGCCCGGAAGGCGGCAATTTTGTTCAAAGGTATGATTGTGACTCGCTTCCTCAGTTTTCCATTCTGGAGTAATTGGGTACCGGTGACTTCTGTGTCAACGACAACATTATACAATCGACCACCGGCACAAATTTCGAGAGCTGTTCCCGCAGCCGTATGGTTTTTGTCAATGGTGAAGAGTTGAGCCACCAGGCCCTTGACTTTCGACCTGTCGAAATTTGGGGTAGGGTCTGCATAATTGAAGTCCACATTTGCTACTTTGCGTTTCAAGCCGTCGGATTGTTCTCGGATCCTTCGAATATTCTGCTGAATTGTCGATTCTTGCTTATACATTTCCTCTTCCTTGCCTGCTTCGAAGCCCAATTTTTGAAGGTCCTTTTCGAGTTTCTGCGCTTGAGATCGCAATCCCTCGAGGTCGCCCAGAAGGCCAGCATTCTGCTCTTTAGCCTTCTTCGCCCTTGGCTCTTCTTCTTTGATTCGCTTCTCGAAATGGGTGATTTTCAATTTGGCTTGTTCTTGCTCGGTAGATGCAGCACTCAAACGGTTCCTTGCATCCTGCAATTGCCCTTGATATCCACTCTCTTGGCCTTCCTTAGATGCAACACCAGTTTGCAAAGTCTGCAAAAGCTCCTCTTTTGTCTCTGCTTCTGAATTCTGCTTCTCTAGATCTTCCTTGGCTTTGTCGTATTGCGATTGCAGTTTTTCGTAAACCTTAGTTTTCTGCTTCAGTAGAGATTCCATCTCAGCAACCGTTGTTTCAGTTGCTAACTTCCGTTCCTGCTCTTCCGCCATACTTGACTTCTTGAGATCCATAACTGTTGCAAGCCGGACCAACTCGTGGGAATATTTCTTGACCTCCTCTTCTAAACCTTGCGCCTTTCCACCCTTCTTTAGTTCTTTTTCCCTCTGCGCCTTCACCCGCTTAATATCTTCTTCCAGGAATGATATTTCGTTTTTCAATCGATTCGCCGATTCCTCCAGATCAATCGCCCGTTGCTTCTTGAGCTCGAGGTCATTGGCTGATTGTGCAACCTTTTCTTGATTCTTCAGATAGTCATGCGCTACTACTACTCTTGTAAGTCTCTCTAAATCGTTCTGCGTCTGTTGAAAATCCAGGAAAGCCCGTTTCTCCGTCCGCAGCTTCTCTAATTTTGGCTCGATCTCTTCTTTCAGTAGCTCGGTAATCTCTTGAACTTTCATTTCCTTCTTAGCCATCGTCTTGAAAGCTTTGTCCCTCCTGTCCTCGAACATCCGTGTCCCAGCTGCCTCTTCAATCATGGCCAGAATCTCAACCGCCTTCATGTTCAACACTTTTGTAATTCGTCCCTGCATAATCAAGAAATTCGGGTTGTTGATATTCAGCTGAACTGACTGGAAAAGGTTTTGCACCGTTTGCTGCTGTGCTCGATGTCCATTTATAAGATATTTGCTGGTACCTCCCAGGACAATTTGTCGAGTAACACTGATCTGAGCATATTCCTCAAACCCGATGGGTGATTTCTTCTTGTCTCGATTGTCGAAAACGATCGTCACACTGGCTTTCGTTACTCCAGCTTGCCCGCGTTTGTATATTAGATCCTAAAGAGGATCGTTAATACGTTTCGTGCCCATGTGCGGGGTTGTAATATACCTGGAGATTCTGCGCCCGAACTGTTGTCATATTCGTAATACCAAGAACAAAACATATTGAGTCGAGAATGTTTGATTTACCACTTCCATTAAGACCAGTGATCGAATTGAAGCTCTCATCCCTAAACTCAGGTGTAAGTATCCAAGCAAAAGGGTCTTCTGTTGGCATTGTTTACCATCCTGAAATTACTGTACGCACAGCGTACGATTTGAAACCCTGTCAATAATTAGCTGAGAGGGTTAAAAAGTTGAGAAAGGGGATATACATCTATAATGACTTCTACTATCCTCATTATGGCGGTTTTGAGTCGTAATATCGTTGGTCGTATCGTCGTAAATATTAATATTTTGCTGTGCGCGAGAAAGTAAACAACACAATTGGGCCCTGCAGCAACTCGGATAAACTGGTTCTTCCGTTCCGCGCCCTCCAAATATCTCCGTCAATATCTTCGAATTTTGTCTATCATTGAAGCGCAAAAATACTAGTAGGGCCTTTTCATAGTATTGACAATGAATTAAAGTGCCATTTTATGTATTCGTGGCTGCAGCTATGGTAGGATAGGTAATTACGGTAGGGCAGCCGATGGATATTCTATCAAAATCACGACCAGCAGGAGTTAGGCAAAGAACAGAGAGACGATGAGCTATCATGAGGGAGATCTGGTATGATTACTTGAAGAGCAGGCAGAGCACATATTGTACAGTATAGAGCATTCAGTAGTACGCTAAGATTCCCTAATGCCAAATCTTCAACTCCAAAATCAACATTGTCGAATATTCATCCGATATATTCAGGACATTGTTGTGTACAAATAACACTCGGTATTTCAACAAGAAATCAAGGCAGAGAAAAAAGGGCGGTAGTTCTAGAGTTAAGTTTTCCAAGGCTTTCTTATAGAACCCCCAGGAAATTGTTGTAGATGTGCAACCAAAAAAAATCGACAAAAAGGTAGGAGTTTCGTGATTGAATAGGATGGGACGAGATGGCGTGGGTGTTTAGATTGGAGATGAATGTTTAGAAGACCTCATCTGATATTCCGAGAACGCTATTGTGGATATGCAATCCAATATTCATTCAATGAGAAAGAGGAGGTGATAGGATAACAGTAGGCTGGATCAAGCTGGTTACATTCTCGATCATTCAACATTTCCTCTCCCCATTTTGATATCATCTGGTATGCGTGTTTTGATATTCTCAACATCCTAATTGTCCTAGATATCAGTGTTAATCATCTGAGCATTTCTAAAAAATAAACTCATTATAGAAATCATGTATTAAACATTCAGATATCCGTGAAAGAAAGCCGTCGAACCCTTTTCCTTCTTAAAAACATTCGAGTCATATACCTAGCAACTTTCATACCAAGATACCAAACCAATATGCCAAGAGAATTAGACCAAGCTTCTGTGGACGACTTTCGCAAGCTTCTCCGAAATATAAACATATGGGGCCGCGGTCGAGAAATTTCATCGTGGTCTCGAAGCCGTCGCACAGCGGCACAGGTTTAGAGCGGGAACCGGAAATAAACCACTTTTCCGGGTGGAATCTTATAAGTTATGGGTTAGATACATTAAAACTATTTCAAGACTCCATGCACGCACGGCAGATGAACGTTTGTGTGCTGGGTAGCTACGGTACTGCATTTTGTGATGTTGTGTGCCGGAGTCTGGACTTTGGAGAGTATGAGAGTGATGCTGATATAAGGCTTGAATTTTTTCCCAATATATAATCACCTAGCGGATTGTAGGATGTGGCTTGTCGAGTGCTTCGAGGGTAGGTGTAGGTGTAGGAATTTCCGAATATTCACTAGCCAGTAAGTGGACGGCCTTCTCGCTGGGTCAAGATGAGGAACTGGCGACGAAGTTGGGGACGTGATGGCCTGCACGTTCTTGTCATGTATCATGCTGATTCTATCATCATATCATTGCTCATTTCACCCATACATCTAAAGTCGCATTGCAACTTATTCGTAACCAGCGTTGCTATATCTGCTTATGTCGATGGACAATCGCAGAGTGAATACGTCCCCGTCGAGTCAACAATGCTCCGATTTGAAGTCCTTGCCAACATATCTAATCATAAATGCTGCTAGCACATAACAATGAATGTCGCCCATTTCGAGTCATTTATGAGCCTATTCCCTGTCTTTAACATCAATATGCTCAAAGATTATGGACATATGGAGTCAAAAACGACCTCCTGAAACCCGAACTGGCCATTCCCAGTCATTAGCATGATTATATTCCCAGTCACAATCTCCCCTAAACCTTATGAAGGCCATGCTAAATGTGCTTAAGAGGGACACTGTATACCCTCTCCCTCAATATCCAAGATCAACCCAATGCAAAACACTCAAACAAAAAGCTCATCAAACATTTTACCAACGCAAACCATCACCACACCAACTATGGATCGCAGATATATATACCTTCGATGAAAAGTTCTGTTTTGTATGGTATCTTATGAACCCTCAAAACTCAGATGGCAATTATATCTTCGAAGGAGGTTTGGAAAATCTATCTGATGATAAGACGATGAAAATTTGGGAAGGCTGCTTTGCCCCAGAATGAATACACTTGCCAAGATATAGAGCATTTGTGTAGCGAAGACATAGAAGATCTTCGTTTTGAGTGTGAAGAGTTGAAAGATATTTGTAAGAGTCTGGCTCGGTTGAATGCTGATGATGCCGATGCGACTGCTGACTGCGAGGGGTTGGTTGATATTGGTATATATTTGATCGAAGCAGATGCAGCACGCGGACTACCTGGAACGATGGTGACATCGACTGCTGGATCGGAGTCTGCTGATGACGTGAAGGAAAACCACTATTCAAAAGAGGATGTTGAAGCATGGGCCGCAAGCTTAGATGCAATACTTCAGGGAGAGGATGGCAAAGGTCACGAAAAGTATTATGAATATTAAAGGTCGTCAATATGATAAGTGAAACATCCTTCATGCTCGCCCTCTGGATAATCACGTCACACCATATTGGAAGGAGGAACCATGTTTTGGAGTCATTCACAATACAAAAAATTTCTATTCTCTTCGTTTTTTTCAAGAATACCCTTCGTAGGGCATCGGGGTCAAAGTGGGAGTTGTGGTTGGAGTTTCATTTTCTCGAGATACCCTTCCGTTTCGGATATCGTTTCCTCCTTTGAAGTTTTGATTGGACTTTTCGCTGGCCAATGAATCCTTTTACAAGTTTTTGTAGATTCAGAATGTCCTACTTAGGAGGTGTCGGGATTTCTTTAATAGAACCATCTAGCCCAAAAAGGTCTAGGTGGTTATTGTTTCTCCAGATATCTCTCACTCTTTTGAGATATCAGGTCTTGTCATGGATTTTAAACAAATATTACTAGCATTTGTTTGTAGATAAATCTAAGTTTGAAACCTACTGCAAACCACTTGGCAGTCAATGCATGTAAAGGTGCTTTTGTGCCTGATAGTCAGCAAAGCGGCGAACCTGCTTTCCACTCGTGAGATTTGTTGCATGCTGACTGACACTGGTAGGTATCATGATTGATTTCAGCAACTATCGGCGACAATAAATCATTCTCGGGCTTTTGAAATTTCACATCATTTGTTCAAATGATTGCAGCCATCCAGAGACCATAAATAAATCAAGTAACACATAGCTGAAAAGCAAGATCATATGAAGGGAAGGACAGTGTCGTGTTACATATGCAACAATCCTCATTTGTCAATATGAATCCAACATGTAGGGAAAGTTACCCTTAACCACTTCAAGCGGAACTGGTTCATACACAATTTCGTGCCGAGAGTGTGATAGGTTGTAGCCGCACTAACAACGACATGACGCCTAATGAAGGATCAATACCCGAAGTCTAACCAAGATCATGTCATGATCGACACAGAGTAAACTAACTGCTCGTCTCCATTTTTGTTCGCAGAAGCGGGCTTTGAGAGTGGACATGTGGACGACCTGATCTTCCGGGAGTTGTAGCCTGGTAGCATGTATTGTGTGTAGATGTTTTGAATGAGCGGAATGAATGAGAGGCATTCTGATTCTCCGAGTACTCTGACTCGAATTACGAATGTGTATAATCAATGTGGCTTCATGCCGTTTGATAGGGCTGGAGTAGCTTCAAAATGTACGGTAAATACTTCCACCAGTGGAACTACATATCCATATTTGCCTTGCAAATCTACAATATTGAGTAAGGATCACGCAAAGTGGAAAGACTCGATGTATAATTAGAGTCAACCCAGACCGAGAAATTAGACCCTCATGGGCTGAGATTCCTAAGAACGATGAACGAAGGAACATGAAGACTTTTCAGTTCAATTCATCGATAGATGAAAGGATGCGAGGAAGGGGCCCTTGGAGCTCAAGGAACTTGCCATGAGGGAAGGACACATGGCACCTACAAGAACTTCGTGGTGGAGCCCGAAGAACCAATTGATACCGGGTATGAGTCCAGCACTGAGCACCGAAAGGGTTTGTATGCGTTCTCTCTAATTTAAATTAGAATTATGATATATAAATGCATATTGTAGAATCATTATACTGTACTGTAAGTCTGTAAGTCTGTAATGGGATATATATATTAGATGGCATGAAAACGCTGCCGGTAAAGAGCGATGTCACGGAAAATCCAGGCTGTGTAACACCGCTTTAACTCTAGCATCTCTCCTTGAAACTCGATTCACCTATCAAGTATCCTAGTTGTAGCTAATTATCTCTTTTAGGATTTCAGCACATATAAAGATGGCTGGTGAATGAATGAATGATCATCGTTCATTATTTATTTACGGAGTTTACCATACAAAACGATCTGCACGGATAAATATACCGGTACAAGACCTTCCCGAATCCCTGCGTCTTCTCCTTCCTGTCACCTGTGTGACTGTGATTGCAGAATAATCTAAGATCAGCATCGGTGTTGCATGAAGTCAGAGTATTACATAGCAACAATGTACAAGACTTCGTACTCAGACTACGGGGAGAAGAGCTCTAGCCAGGTAGGTAACCCCCTGTGCTATGTTATGCCGAAGTTAGCATCAATATCAAACATATCCGAGCCTGGATACAAAGTACGAGATGCACTCATTATGATCTGGAACTGCAATTTGATACAGTACTGGTGACCGCAATCTCAGAATCATGCTGTCTCTATCTCCCATATAAACAGCAACTTACTTACATAGATACTCGAGTACAGTACAATAACATATACTTACGGAGGGATTTGTCCCGTCACCTTGGTTCGGGCATGATCGATTGTCGGCCCGTCCTTACCCTGTCGACTCCCTGCCACCAATTTACTGCTTCTGGGAAATACTCCGGCACTGCTATGCACTAGACAGTTTTCTCGAAGTCTGAGGGCGATAACAGCCTATCGTGGTATTCGTGTTCCGACGGATGAGATTACATACTAGCTGAAGTTTTCAGGCTGAATAGAAACCATTATTGGCAGATTGCAGGATACCGTTGTTAGTTAACGGCAACTAAAAGTAAGGGTGTATCCAAACGGTATGTTGGATACATATATACGACTATGTATGTGGTTAGAACGTTAATGATGATTGATGCCATGATCTACGTTCAACTAAAACAGTACCGGTGTAGTAATTGTCCCGACCGTTGCTTATTTGTATACCTGCTAATCAATCGCCCGACATAGATCCAATATTGCTTCCACCCCGATTTGGAACATATCCCTGCGCTCACTGCGCAAGGTCTTCATGCACTCATGCCTGATGCCCCGGCCCCTCATTATATCTTTACCAGGTCCTGGGGTATGCCTATATCCCGATCGATGTTTTGGGTTTTTGGACTTGGGGGTATAGGATTCTGGATGAACACCAAATTAGGTCTCGATGCAAACATGGCTGTTGACTTAATAACGATGACTTTCACTGGAAGCCCGGGGGCCAAGAACCTGCCATTCTTCGCTATGGTAACTGCGAATACTAGTCGGATAGTATTTATTAATAACTACGAGGGGGGTCCTACCGTTGGTTTGGCTTTGGATACTACACCTGCCTAGTGTTCATGCATCTAGGTAGTGGGTTGGAAGGTAATCCTAATTTTTTAGTGCACGTCATGAAAGAACCTTATAAACACTCATGATTTCAAAGCTTCATGGTAAAGCATCCAGGAACAACATCGGACATTTTGGACCCAGATCTTTGTGGCCTATCTCCCTGCCACCCTGGACCCTTTCGCCAGAATCTGTACAGAAGTCCAGACAGGAAATGTGGCGCTCCTTAGAACCATCTCCACATCGAACTGTAGCTCACCCACAATCCAGGACTTCTCTCGTTCTTCATTTTTCAGAACCCACATAAAATTTACCAGTCCCCAACTCCGCACATATATTCTCATCTTGACCAACTGGACCTTTAACTGCAGCTTCCATAATTGGGGCTTACGGCGTATTACGTTCTTTCGCAATTCGTGAGGCGCATCAGTCTCCCTTTGTCTAGTCCTTATTCGTCAGAACTCAAGATTTCCAGCTCCTGGATTCAATGCCATTAATCCTACCAGGACTCATATGTATGCAACATCGGCAGATGAAAATCTATTTAGTCTCATCATATTAACCTTGTATGGGCTCCAGATCCCGACATTAAATCATACCAATCCTTGGACAGCTAGAACCAATTTTTTTGAAGGCTTGCTGCATCCTGATTTCGATGCAGCTAGTTAGGCTTGCATATTTAGACAAAACCTCGATAGCTCCATAGATTTTATCTTATCCCTAACCCTAACCATCACACTACATGCCCAAAGGACTGTACACCGCAACTACTTCCACATTCTATCGCCATACATCATTGCGAGAAGGCGCCGTGCACAAGCTGGGCACCTCTTAGGGCGGTCGAAATTCCAGCTCTCTGTGTGCTTCATAATCGTATATGCATATGCCACTGACGTTGGAGTGTCCCTGATAACTGCTTTAGAGTCTACAGTAGGGCAAATAATTTGATGTAGGAGGTGCTTAAGAAATTCGAGGTTTACAAGACTTACATGCCAATCCATTCGAATACTGGGCGAAAGGTTTTGATCACGCGGAACCGCCATGACTGGCACAGATCGTTTGGATCTGTCTAAGCAATCAATACCCGGTCAGCATTTTCTTTCACTCGAAAACAAACATCAGACGCAGCACTCTCAGCAGTACCTAAGTTCTGCTGGGTCTTACGCGGATCTGAACTACCTTTTTGGGACCCAGGACACAACGATGCTTGGACCTACCCCCAAACCAAACCGGCGAAGTTCCACCCAAAGTATTGAGCATGCGAAGCATCGTCGGACAAGATCTGGTTGTTATACTTGTCGCAGTCGACGGGTGAAGGTACTGGCTATTCCATATCTAAATGAATCCGCGCTAACTTTCTAGTGTGACGAACGCCGCCCAAAATGTGATAGTGAGATTATGAGCTTTCATTTTGGGGCATAGGGCTAACTTGAAAACAACAGGATGCACGAAAGGCAACCGAGAGTGTGTATACCCAGATGTACAGACACCGGTTCAGGGGGGTTCAGGGACTATTTCATCTAAAGCTAGACAACCGAAGCCTTCGGAAAGCCCTGGTTCATCTGAAGATGAATACGAGGACCGGGAAGTAGAACGTCTGGAGGTGATCCGAGATGAAGTTGAGATTGAAAATCAAGCTGGGCATCCGGGAAATAGTTGGAGTTATAATGCCGGCGCATCGAATTCGCAGCCTACTGCCCGGGTCAATGGTGCTACACGGCAGAGCTCGGAGGCTCCTTCATTGATACAAGACAAAGGCTCTTCTCCAACACCTTCAACTGAAGGTTCTATTGGTTACTCTTCATTCAAACACCTTGGAGGTAGTTATCAATCCTATGACGAAACACTGGCAAACGACTCAGAGTCCGGCAATTTAAGGGTTGACTGGTCGCATTTACCAGCCGATCTACAATTTTACTTAACGTATTTTTCTCGGAATATAACATTTATGCATTATAGCTTGAGGTCGTACCATAAGGACTTCATTCATACATTGTTAATGGACGCCGCCCTCCGTAATGAACCGCTTCTTTACGCAATCGTAGGATTTTCGGCTTTCCAATTTGCCGTGGAGAAGAAACAAGGCAAAATCCAAGACTTCTTGCAATACTACAATAAAGCCGTATCTTTACTTTTAAGGTCATTGAAGAAAGGTGATAAGCATACTACAGAGACGCTTTTGGCTATTTTACAGCTCGCAACGATCGAGGTACATATTGCGAGTGAAGATTTTAGGATGAAGAGCTAATTATTTATAGGAATATTTTGGCGACTGGGCGAATCTTTTGGGCCATCAAAAGGCTGCGTACGAAATCTTAATAGATCTATATGTTCCGCAAACAATCGTTGAGACGGATATGGGCCGTGCCCTTTTCAGCTGGTATACACGTTTCGATGTCATGGCTGGAATCATGGGTGGTTTTGATGCCGCCATTCCCCGAGAATGGTTTTCATACTCGCAAGAATATTTCGAAAATCAAATTGCGAAGGACCCAATCAGCTTAGGATGGAGAATAGAGCATCAACTTTCCACGATGCGTCTCGTAGGTAAAGACATGTCGACGCTATTTGCGAAGAAAGGAAGAGGAGAAATCACCCACGAACAGTTTGTTATTGAGAATACGAAGATAACGCAAAGGATGAAAGACTGGAAAGAAAACATGGACCCGACCCTATTAGATCGTCGATTTTTGGTCATGGATTTCTCGCCAACACAAAACCACTCCGGCAGCCTTTTTGATCCGTACATACCGGGCGTAATATACAGTGGTCCACTTTGGGTCATCAATGTAGATCTGATGGACTGGCATGGTATGTTTCTGATGCATGGACTCCATACTGCTCAAGCGATGCAGACAATGCCTGATCTGCAGCATATGAGTAGTTTGGCCGAGGACTTTTGTCAATTGTATGAGGCCATAATGCATCACCCGGAGACACCTAAGGGGTCGGCAGTAGGTCTCCAAGGAGGTCTTGGTATTGCTGCATTCTTCTTACCAAAGGATGAGGCACATACCATGTGGATGCGCCGAAAGTTGGCAACAATAGAGTCTCAGGGGTAAAGTGCATCCTTACTCACAGACATTCTACTGCTAACACAACACCCAGGTTCATACAAACCTTCGCATTTAGGAGTAAAATGGCTGAACTATTTCGAGATAATTCTTGTATGCATTGGTGGCTACCAAACGACGAAATGTACCACCCAATAATTCGATCTATACGAAAATTTGTCCAGGACCGAACCTCATCGCCCAAGAACGCCGAGAGTAAGGATGTTCAGGACATGAAAGCGGTTTTCTCTGCCATGGATGTTAGTGACCAGAGCGATAGCTCACCCCAAATGACTAATAAGGGCAAGTCGCCGGCAATGGAAGTCGACGTCGCCAGCAGTGCAGGGTCACCTGCACAAAGAAGTATGACTTACAGTCAAAGCGAATATGGAGACGGCTCTAATAACGGACAATCTTCCTGGAACAAGCAGACTGGTGGATATCAATAAATGAAAGCATATCTCTAAAGTTGTGCTTATCATGAAGAGTTACTGTGGACTCGGGTATTTGCGTGGTGCTCGCGATGGCACTCAAACTAATGATCCGCCTCGACAATGCGGTATTCGAAATTATATTAATACTTGGAGGAGATGCGAGGGGAAGCAAAGAGATGATTATCAGCTTTGTTGCCCGGGTACATTCTCACAACAATGGTGTGACTGAAGTCCTCGAGGGGTCACGGAGCGGGGTCCTATCTTCCTCTGAAGTGAGGTAAATGGTAGAGGACGCTACAAGGAAGACATCACTTGCATGCCGTGGTATAGAGATGCATACATTATTGGCTACTGGTCCAAGACTACATCGAATGCCAAGAATTTTATTAATTGATAAATAACTATGGAATAATGGACCTTGACATTGTGATAGGTAGGTACCGTGAACATTGGAAGATACACTTTGAAGTTATGTAAATACATCTAGCCCGGCATCCATGGGGATATTTCTAGATCCTGATGTAGATACCTGGGTAACCAATATCATGGACCAATAGACAATTTGATTTGAGGTTGACATGAATTCAAAATATTACATGTTATTAGGAGATTGGATTCCTTGTAACCGACTATTCCAAAAGTAGACTACGGGGAGGCATGTGCCCATGCGCGCAATAAGGTTCCCCAAGCTTCATGAAATTCAATGGGTTGATTGATCCAACAACTCAACTTTCACATCACATCCAGAAGCGCACAAGTTCTCGTCCCAATTTCGAACATAATACGAATAAAGTGATATCGGGGCTTATAGCATCAACCATGAATCGACCAGGTATGAGGCTCTTGAACTCTCTTTCTTCCCCACAATATGCCCATGCCCCGCTGCACGGCTGCCACAGAGAAGGGGGACAGGTTATATTGGATGATACAGACCTTGAATGGGAATTGGAGTCCAAAGGTCCAAAGAATACAGGGCATACCGGATTCTTAGCAGTATATAAGTGCTCTGCGCAATGGACTGAGGATGGACTATGGAGATACTGCAAGAGCTATGCATTTAGTTGGATTCTATAGACCAGATGAGATCAGATGAGAGTGCTTCAGCGAAGGGGCGGTCGCTTGATTTTGATGGTGTAACTTGGGGGATAGAACTGGGATCTAGTACCGGTATTATATGGAGTTATGAAGCTGGAAAGAGTTTGGTCGCATTCACCCGAGATATCATGGAGCTTCTGATGGACCATTTGTGCTAGAGGGGTTACTTGTGAAAATGTGCTGACATTAGTTCTCTCAGGTGTAGGACCACAGACAATGCGTGGCATACCCAATGGATTCCCAAATCAACAACAAATGCAGAACAGGAGTGTGTCGAGTAGGATACCACCCGGCGGAAAAATGGGTACGATTAATACCCCTCATAGTTTTAAAAACAATACAAGGAGACTTCATGTATACTGATGTTTGTCGATAACTTCTAGCAAACAACAATGGAGTGACGTGGGCCTTTGGAGGTGTACCGATGGGAGGAGCGGGTCTAGGGAATCCACGTCCAAATAATGGACCTATGACAAGCTTTGCACAAACGATCGGAGGATCTTCACAGCCAGCAACACCACTTGATTTGTCGTAAGTCATTGCCTGCTTTTTGTTGTTGAATTTCACCATTCGTTTATTGTTGAAAGCATTTCCTCTTCCTGTAATTGTTCCTTCTTCTTCACATCCATTCGAAGATGGCCGAAGTATCTTCATCAAAGGATGATTGTCCTCCATGTTCATATTCCCCTGGAAGGTATAATCATTTCAAAGCTTCTCAAAGCTGTGCCAACAAGGTTTCATATACTACAGAGATAAAATTTAAAGCTCTGTGGCAGTCATGACAGTTTATACTGTCTGCTAAAACCCCTCTCATCTTAACTCACCTATTCTCAATTGTGCATAACTTGACACTTGAATCTGCTGACATTGTTGAAGTGAGTTCCCCTCATTATCAGGAAACCAGCCCCAGCATAACCAGTCAACGTGGGGAGCGGCGGGAGCGCGGAATATTGGTCCATCGGCAAATATAAGGTTACAGCAATCAGCTGGATTGTCCGCGCAGCATGCTGCTCAGCAGCAGCAGCAGGATGAGCTCTTCAATTCATCAACCCAGTTGTCAAACAATTCAGGTGGCTTCAGGTTTGGGGCTCAAAGTGCAGTTGGCCAGTCATCGCAGCCGAGCAGCGCCGATGACTTTCCACCTTTGAGAAATTCAAACGGAGAAATCGGCCAAGATCGCGGTTCCGGTCTATTGCAGAATGTGGGATTTGGAGCTGGTGGTGGATTAGGATTTGGTTCCGGCAACCCGCCACAGCAAGTCAGAAGTAATGGTCTTTTGAATGCATTATCTGGTGGTAGTCGAGCTGCACCAGGTAATAGAGTTGCTTCACCAGCAGGCTTGTCAGGTGAGCAGACTTCCAATTTCTGATTGGACGGCATATCATTGTACTCGGCTAATTTTATTCATTAACCAGGCCCCTCCATAAACAGATCTCCAACAGAGCCCAGTCGCCAAGGTCTACCAAGTCTTGTAGAGAACGAAGCTGGGGTAAGATAAAGGAATTTCTCTGGTTCCTTTAAACTTCTGCTGATCATTTTGTGCAGGGCTTTTCAAACACCCATTTTGGGTCTTCGAATCCCATACCTCTCCGAGAAGACGACAGTCAACAACAATTCAATATGCCCACAGCAACCAACTCCCGGCCCGATGGCCCATTATCAATGCCGCAACCGCAAGAATCCGATCCTGGTTCCGCGCAAAGAAGTGCTGAGAACGCCGACTCTAAAGTACAAGATCCATTAGCTCACCTGAGTGAGACCGACAGATATGGACTCAAAGGATTTTCTTATATGATGAACAACTTTCCTGACTATGCTGCTCTTGTTACTGGAACTGATATCAACCACTTGGGTCTCGATTTACTTTCTGAGCAGTAAGCATTGGCTTGAAAGCTATCTACCTCCCAAAATAAATATCATAGCCATGCTAATAAATACAAGACCCATTTCAAGCCAGATCTACTCTCTCTGGGATAATGAGCCAACACGACCAGATGTCGCCCGTTTCAGTCTACCCGAATGTTATCGCGTTCTTAACGTTGCTCCTCTCGAAAGCAAGATGCCCAATTTTAACGAAGAAGCTTTATTGTTCATGTTCTATAGCAATCCAGGCGACAAACAGCAGCTTATGGCAGCTAGGGAGCTGTAAGTAATGTATACGTCTTATCCTAAGCCATTTGCTAATATATTCGACAGTGGCAATAGAAACTGGCGCTATCATAAAAAGATGCAGGTTTGGCTTACCAAAGATGATTTGATGGTTCCACGTCAACTTACCCAACAAATGGAGCAAGGCTACTATATATTCTTCGATGTCAAGACTTGGTCAAGACAACGTGTAAGTATTTAAGACATCAAATATACAGCATAGTTTGCTAACGTAATTTTAGAGGGAATTCACACTGTCTTACGATGACTTAGAGAGGGTCGAGGATCGGTTTTAAATCCATCCGAGAGCCCAAGTCAGATTCAGTCTCTCTCGTCGCCCGGTGAAATGCCATGTTCTCATGAACATGGCACATATCGAGGAGAATGGCATGAATAAACACACACGGCTAAATACATACCATGCTCGTTTCTCTAATTAACTACGGCTCATTACTTGTATTTGCTGTGGGGCGCAATGCCAATGCATACATGGGGCTTGGTTCTCTTTTTTTTAGCGGGGTACATAGGAGGGAATGGCTTGCTCAGGCTGCTGGACTATTTTATGGCTGGCTGGCGTTTCACTTATAAGCTTCTGCAAAGCTCGCTGGAAAGGTTGCGGGTGTAACAGACAGACAGATCGAGGGATATGACACATCAATGAATATGATTGTGCCTTGCTTTAACTTATGATTCTTGCTCTAATATCATATTGAGTGAAGGTAAGTAAGCGATGTGCTGCGTGCAACGATTATGATATGGTAAGATAATATCACGTTTGATCCATTTTCTCTTCTTTTCTTTTTTCTACTCGTAAAAGATAGCGATTGTATTGATTAACAGAAAGCCCCAAGATCACAACAAACGGACTTTTATAAATATTACTCTAATCTGATAGCGATAGCAGCATTATATTTACATTATGTTCCTTTTCATCTACCGGTATTCATTCATCAGTCACAGTCTCCGTTTATACCTCTCTTTCTCTTTCTCATGCACACGCAAATGTTCCTCTCCAACTTCTACCGTCGTCACTACATCAATATGTATATCCCAACCTCCCTGCTTTTCCATTTCCATCCCCATTCCCATATCCTTTTCGTTCTCATTCTCATTCTCATTCCCGTTCTCCCGAGAACCAATTTGTTTTTCTATATCCAAATCCCTACTCTGGGTGCTAGTCCCTCCTTTTTTGGACTCCTGCTCCTGCTCCTGCTCGCTAGTAGTGATTTTGCTGGAATTTTCGCTAGGCCTATTTTTATCTCGATCTGGACCCCTATCTCGACGTATCGATCCTAGTATTCCTCTTCCGATGCTATGACTATGAAGAGGCTCGTGATTATCGTGATGGTCGTTACTATTACTATTCGAAGAAACGAAAGATGCGGTGCCGATTTCCACTCCCATTCCCATTTCTTCATCTATGCCGCCTTCTTCTTCTGCCCAACTAGTACTTTTCATGCTTGAAAGTTCGAAGATACTCGTACCTACTGTACGGTCGTTGATAGAATTATCGGCGCTCAGGGGAGTTTTCGAATTTTTACTGCTGAGGATCTTGGAATGGAATGGGGAACGAGAATTGGAATGGGATTTCAGAGTCGATATGATGCCGAGGCCCGGTGTGGGTGTGGGGTGTACTTCGCCTTTGGAATTGCATGTGAGGTTGAAGTTGTCGTTGACGAACGAAGCGCGTGAGGTGTGTGAGGGGTGAGAGTTGAAGAATTTGGGAATGTAGGCTACGAAGAATGCTTTGGTTGCGGGGATGGAGGTGCATATCTAATGGGGAGGGGGTGTTAGTATTGTGGGGGCCGGGAATGGGAAATGGGGTGAAGAAACTTACAATTCCAATGTATAATTCAACGGCTGCAGTGATCCACACGGGATACGATGCCCATACTTGATCCCATACTTGGGTAACGTGATACATATAGTAGGTGCGGACGACACCCGCGAAGCAGGAGAGGAGGCCAAGAGTGAAGAGGAAGGAGACGATGAGGCTTTGGCGGCGGGGGAGGTTGGTCAAGTACTAAATATTATCAGTATGGGGATCGATTTAAGAATGGCGGGGAAAGCAACAAACCACAGTACGGATAGGAAGGAGTACGACTAGGAAATCGGTAAGGGTATTGACGATTCCTGCGACTAGGAGTGTAGAGGATTGATTGATACAATTCGGCTGAGGATCAATGGTCACTTTCCAGTAATCTTGCGGGGGTCTATCACACCGTCAGTATATCATTATACATCTCAATCCACTGTCCCTCATCTCATCTCATCATATCAACATTAAAGAAAAAGACCATTTCTTAACTAACCTACATTGAAACACCAAGACAATACAAAAGATGCTTCCCTGCAACCCCACTATACAAATAGCAGCTAGAGTAACCCTTCGCCAGAATTTCGGGGCACTGGTCAACATGCGGCGGACAAGCAATAACATGGACAGTTTTGTAAAAGTGCATGCGGATGCGAACATAATCTCTATTATAAGGACCATTTTGAGCCCGAATTCTATATGGCTTTGCGGGATATCGTACTGGATAGCTGTTAGCAATGGTAAGAGGGACTCATATGGTGAAGGAGGATTCGTACTTGATGTCGAATCCACATGAACTTGAGATCTGCCAGCAGACTCAAAATAAAGAACCCTGTGGTGGGAATCTACTTCCTCATCTCATTAGCATTTCCATTCAAATCACATATCCCATCCGCCTTCTTTCAACGTCCAGGCTGTAGCCCAGATATTCGGTAAGACCAACCATAGCAAGCAAAATCATCACATCGTCTGCCCCAAATGAAGCCCTCAGCCTCGCCCTCGTCCACATCCTCAGTGACATGAAGCAACACAAGATTATGTATAATGTAATATTCAGTACAACATTCCCCCACCCATGTGTTTCCGGATCGACATAATTTGGTGTAGGCCACGAGGCTATTACCCACGCAGGAGGTTGCTGCATCTCGCTGTCTCTGCAACTTCAGATGTAAATGGAGACTCGAATCGAAAAGAAGAAGAGTATAATGTAGATCGAAAAAGATTGTGGAGTGAGAGAAATATTACTAGTATTCAATAGAATGGAAAGGTTCAAATGATATTAAGATACATGTCATATCAATACGTCAAGCAATGATGTGATGTATGTAGTAAGGACCAGTATGATGAGCAATATGTACCAGAAACAGAAATCAATAAATGCAAAAACCAAGAGCGAGAGAGAGGAGCATTGTAAACAAATCCGAAGGGACCCTACGGGGATTGATAAGCATTCTCGCTGTGACCAAAAGATCCATGAGCACATCCCTTCTTTTGCACTTAGTCCTTGTCATTTCCCTTCCTTCTTCACCACACACACACCCTTACTCATGCCCGCCAGAAAGTGCGCAACTCGGGTATACCAGCACATACCATATATTGGTAAACTACAAGGGAGTAACCTAGTTCTTTTTAGTTCCCGAGTTGCGGACTTTCTGGCGACAATGAGTTACCGTGCCGTCGATACGGAGAATTCACGGTTGTGGCGTGGAGATGCTATGTGTGGAGAATCCTTACCATTATGCTCATCAATCCGATCCAATCCAATCCAATCCAATCCAATCCAATCCAATCTAATCCAATCTAATCTAACCTCAGATACAAAACAAAAGGAAACCTCAAACGATGGATCATAGCAGCATATATCTCCAATAGGATACACAGCGTACAGAGTCCAGACTTCGGGGAATGTCGCGCACGCCGCATGGTGACCACTGATCATATAGATATCACGAGTCGATTCCCGTTGACGTCTGTTCCTCTACAACTCTAACTCTACAGCTCTTTGGGCGCCTTGTATGGGATGAGGGAAGGGAAAATGGATCGATTATGACCACAAAGATCTGCGCTATCAATGATTTTCCTGCAAGTAATTGGGTACTGTAAGACTTTGACATTTTTGAGATGAACGAGAGATTGTGATAGGCAGTGAACTTAGTGAAACAACTTGTTAGCTAACCTTATCTTTGCGCGGAAGTCTTTTATGTCTGTGTGTATGCCACTTATTGAACGGCTCTCGGACTACTCGACATTATCAAGTATCGTATTAACAATGACTCGGGGAAAAAAAGAAAAACATTGTCTACTCCTTCCTATACATAAAATAAACTGTGCCTTATGTTATTACTCGAGTAGAGTTTTTTATATCTATAGACGAAGGACGAAGCTAGGCATTTCGGTATCTCGCGCAACTGAATTTTCATTTCAATTTCTTGCCGACAGCATAATTCTGATACCTAGTAAAGTTCATAAATCCATGAGCAATGACACATGAAGTCAGAAATAAATGATATCCCATTACACATAACCCTTCCTTCAGAAATAGTGGTATCTATGTAGCCTTTTTCGCGAACTCGACTCGTAAAATCAGATGCTTGAAACCATAACCATCCATTTTTTCGCACGCCTTCCCGGCCTCGGATCTCTCTTGGAAACTGATGAAAGCAAATCCCTTGGCCAAACCAGTCTCTCTATCCTTCGCCAAAAACACTCTTGTGACTCTGCCGAAACGCTCAAACATGTCCCGAAGTTCTTGTTCCTCAGCCATTTCTGAGACCTATTTTGTGTATTAGCAAAGCATAATGAGCCCCACAGGATAAATGCAACTTACGTTTGTGACACGCAGAGTAGCCAGATCATCTCTCTCAAACTTGCCACCGCCCATTCTTTCACCGCCAGCGGTACCGCCATTTCGAAGATGAGGTGGTACGTATGAGGATTTGCCTGTACCAAGACCTCCAGGACCCTCTGGAGTATCGGCGTGGCCAGCAGCAACATCGACTGCTCCTTCCTCGCCCAAAGGTGCCATTGTGCCCTTGAAGGGACACTTGGCTGTGAAATGCTCTCCGCTACAAATACGACATTTGACTTGCTTGCCCTCCAACTTATTCTTCATAGCTCCGGCGTCCGAAACCTCCTCCTTGGCATCCTTTTTCCAGTTCGTGCTTGGTCGAAATATGATATTCTCTCCTACAGTGGTTGTATCCGCAGCAGGCTGAAGTTAAAATAAATTAGTTGTTATTTCTGCCTTGATTGAAGAATCTTCAGAACTCACCCCCGCGGCATCCTTTTGGGACAACCCAAACTTGCCCCATGACTTTCTCTCGGCGACTCTTGGGTTAACAATTTCCTTCACTTTCGAGAATCTGATGCGGCGTGTAGTCTTGACCTTCTTTCCATCATCGTTGAATCGCCATGTTACAATCGTTTGCGTGCCATCTTTGTTGGTAGTAGTCGTTGACTGTGGGAGTTCGTTGGAATCCTCAAGATCCTCATCGTCGGCCCAATCGCGATTACTATGATATTTGTTAGATTGTGCTGATGGTTGAATGCGAATATTTATTGAATTTTCTCACTTTGCGACTCTAGACATTGTGTAATAAGTGTTCTTTTGTTTCTGGTGGGGTATGTAATGTGTATATTGCGACCAAGATACGAGCCTTTACCGTATGTATCAAGCTCTACTGAGGTTATCTGCTAAAATTCGATGGCAGAGTCGTTGATCGTGACTTCGATTGTGGAGTTTTCGAAGTTCGAACGTGAAGTTCTTATTTAAAATATCGCTTTGAGTGGGTGGGCGAAATTTGCTAGGGCGAGCTTTCGTTATTCAAGATGAGTCTAACTACTTCCGGTACTAGTGGGGTATTATATAGCCTCGTTATTATCAACTCTTGTTTGACCCATCTTGAAATATGCCATTTATCCGAACGAAGTGTTATGAACTTATGGTAAGTTTCTCTCACCTCGCTATTAAGAAGTTCAACCCTCACTGGAAATAGCCAAGCCAAACTAAATCACAAGGAAGAGCAGTTGGATGTTGTTAAACTTGTGTGGTCTTTATTTAGATTGACACAAGTTATATCATATCGTTTTCCGAGTTCATTCGATTATCTAGCTATCGATGTATTCAGAGATGTATAAGGGACACTGGAGGCTGAGCTAGACCATGAACCATGTTATAGTTTACCATGCATGTATGATGTATGATGTATTAAAAGTCACCAATTTCAAATGTCAATAAGGATTGTAATTCCGAGGTTGAGTCATGAGAGGGGATGTCATATTATTCGTCGTCGTCTGATCCTAATTTTTATACACAGCTAGAGTAATGCCATTTTCCATAATTTTGCCTCATAACACATTTCCTGAACGCGGAAATCTAGCGAACAGCATTGTTTGCTCCAACGCCTTTTTGTCCCGAAGCTATGAAGAGTATGAAAAAGCTGTAGGTATGACAACAAGGGAAATCGCTGCTTATATGCAACATATGAGTACAAGAATACAATAACGGTAGCTCTATATCGCTAAGAGAGTTGAGATGAGAAGTGCCTAAATTAAGTCTTTCAAGGCTTCGTCTCGCCGTCCTTAGCCTCGCCTTCTGGTGCGCTACCTTCTGGCTTGGCCTCTGCGGACTCGGACTTGGCCTTGTGCATCTTGTCGAAAAGGTTCAGACTGGCCATTTGGAGCTCATCGGTCTTCTCCTTCAACTCGGCAGCAGTAACCAAACCTTCTCCGGACTGACTCTTGGTGATGAATTCACGGAGAGCAGTGATCTTCTCGCGGATGCCGTCAGCCTCAGCCTTGTCGAGTCTGTCGGCAAATTCGTTCAAAGCCTTCTCAGTATCATTAAGAACACTGTCGGATCGGTTTGCAGCCTCAATGGCAGCCCTGCGCTCCTTGTCCGACTCGGCATATTTTTCAGAATCATCAACCATGTTCTGGATTTCCATATCAGAAAGACCAGAGCCGGAAGCAATGGTGATGGAGTGATCCTTGTTGGTAGACTTGTCCTTTGCGTGAACGTGGACAATGGCGTCGGCGTCAATATCGAAAGTGACCTCGATTTGTGGTACACCTCTGTGAGCAGGTGGAATACCAACGAGTTGGAAGTTACCGAGCATCTTGTTATCGCGAACAAGCTCACGCTCACCTTGGTAAACCTTAATCTCGACAGCAGTCTGGAAATCGGCGGCAGTGGAGAAGATTTGAGATTTCTTGGTAGGAATGGTAGTGTTTCGGTTGATCAAACGGGTGAATACACCTCCGAGGGTCTCAATACCAAGAGACAATGGAGTAACATCCAAGAGAAGGACATCGGTGACGTTACCAGCGAGGACACCACCTTGAATAGCGGCACCCATGGCAACAGCCTCATCTGGGTTGACGGACTTGGCGGGATCACGACCAAAGATTGACTTGACTGACTCGCTGACCTTTGGCATACGGGTCATTCCACCAACTAAAATGACTTCTTGAATGTCCTTGGCAGCAAGGTTTGCATCCTTCAAAGCTTTTCGTACTGGTTCGATGGTGCGGGTGATCAATGGGTCAACCAGCTTCTCGAGTTGTGATCGTGAAAGCTTTTGGTTGATGTGTTTTGGTCCGGAAGAGTCGGCAGTGATGAAAGGAAGGTTAATATCAGTTTGCATGGAAGAGGACAATTCGATCTTGGCCTTCTCAGCAGCCTCACGGATACGTTGGATGGCCATGCGGTCACCGGCAAGGTCAATGCCAGAATCCTTCTTGAATTGTTGAACCAAGTGGCGAACCAAATGGATATCGAAATCTTCACCTCCCAAGTGGGTATCACCATTGGTAGATTTGACTTCAAAGACACCCTTTTGGATCTCGAGGATGGAAATATCAAAGGTACCTCCACCCAAATCGTAAACAGCGATAATCTTATCCTCGTCCTTCTCCAAACCGTAAGCGAGAGCGGCAGCAGTTGGCTCGTTGACGACTCTGAGAACGTTCAAACCGGCAATTTGACCAGCATCCTTGGTGGCTTGACGTTGGGAATCGTTGAAGTATGCAGGAACGGTAACGACGGCATTTTGAACAGACCTGGTAAGAAAGGCTTCGGCGGTTTCCTTCATCTTTTGCAAAACGAATCCACCAATCTGCGATGGAGAGTATTTCTCACCACGAGCAGAAACCCAAGCATCGCCGTTTGTATGTTGAACGATCTTGTAAGGAACCTCCTTGATATCACGTTGAACCTCAATGTCAGTGAACTTGCGTCCGATCAAACGCTTTGTGGCGAACAAGGTGTTCTCTGGGTTTACAACAGCTTGACGCTTTGCAGATACACCGACTAATCTCTCGCCGTCTTGTGCGAAAGCTACCACTGATGGAGTTGTACGGGCACCTATTCATCGAGTCAGCGCGCGGGGTTGATAAATGTGAGGTGCGAGAAAATACCTTCTGAGTTCTCGATAATCTTTGGAGTCTGTCCTTCCATTACAGCCACCGCGGAGTTAGTGGTACCTGGTGAAATATCAGTACGCTGTTCGAAGAAGCTTGCTTGCCACCGCATAAAGTTAACATACCCAAATCAATACCAATAACTGGTCCGTTAATCTTTTTGTCCGCATCATCCGAGTTCCATCGTTTGGTAAACGATGATACTAATGGTGTGCGAAGAGATGCTGAGCGTGCGACGGAGGATGTGGCTCTTGGAAGCTATCGAGGAAGAAAGGTTAGCTTCTTGATGATGCAATGCTTTTTACTCATCTTCAATTATAACTTACAGCTCTGGAAAGTTTGGAAGCAAACATCTTTATCTGTATTGCTTTTATAACACCAAAGACTTTATTGTAGAAGTAAGAGAATTAGGTGGGAGAAGAAAAAACAGGTATGAAAGATATATGTAGAGGGATCTCAAGATTCTCAAGATTGAGGCGATGGGAGGGAGAAAATATAAATCAACGGCGGGCCACAAGGGAAAAAATGTCGTCTAAATACGTTTTAGCCTTCTTTTTTTTTGGTCAATTGGTAGAACATCATCGAAACTTTACGACACGTGACATATTATCTGTAATGTGGGTCCAAAGTGGTTTTATTATCAAATCAAGAGCTTATTGGTGTGGCAAGGATAAGCACTTATTATTATTAGTTGCCATGATTAGTAAGCTTGACGTAGTTGTGGATACACAACTCCGAGTTGAAACCACTCTCTTGATCTCTTGAAGGTATCTCTTCTCTTCATACATTTTACCATTTGGTTTGCTCGGAATTTATATCTTTCATCAAAGAAAGGAAGCTTTTAGAAGACCACAACTAGGCGTACAAATAATACTCAACAATCAAAAGTTTTAACCTTCTCCCTGTCACACATATACCGGTACTTTGTTCACATTCTGTTGTGTATGGTTGCAATATCTTGAGTGCACGGCAGTATGGCTGTCAAAGAAGAAAGCTCGTGAGTTTGTACAACTTAGTTTATACTGTAAATTCCTGACTTAGATCCAAACACTGATCACTTCGCGCTGCTGTAGATATCATCCCACAGAAGACTTGATTCGCCTGTCGCCTCGGAAATACTATCGCGCTTCCATAAGTCCAAGGTATGGGAGATATCTCGTTAGCGCATGTGTGTTTGAATCAGACCAGGCGATGTGGGAGTTTAATCACCATCAAGGAGTCGTTGGTGGCGTCTGTTCAATTATCTTTTCCTGCAAATATCCAGTCGATACTATACTGGCTTTCCTGGCAGTGGTTGGTGTGTGCCGAATAGAGTGAGGAGATTTCTGACTTCATATAGTCATTGGCAGTTGCACGATTTGTTGAGTTCTCCGAAGCAACATATTATTTACTACCCGAGTTCGCATGACATAATTTGCCTCAATACTAAATCTCGCGAGCGAGAGCTTCTTACGACTTTAAACTACGAGCCGCGATGTTTGACAGCTGCGAAGGATTGGGTATGCGCTGGGGGAGATAGAGGAAATTTCACAAGCTTTTATGTAGGAGAAGGAGAAAGACCCGGCAAGACCGATTCGCATCTGGAATTGAGTGCTAATGCCGATGCTCGTTTACCTCTCGTCCTCCAACCATCTGCGATAGCACCACAAAGAGAATCTCCCGAAGATTCTCAAAGATCTAGTCCTGATGCCACCACTCCGCATGTATCGAAAAAAGTCGGTTCTGACGTTGTAAACTGTATAACAATTTGGTTCCCATCGGAATCATCTTTATCTCAGGGATACACGGACCCTGTGGCTGTTGCTGCACTCAACGACAGTACCGTTGCTATATTGAGTTTGCATGACTCCGAGATATTAGAAACTCTTACTTATCCAGATTATGTAAATCGTGCTGTGATATCTCCGCAGGGAGACCTGCTCGTCGCAATGTAGGTTCCTCAAGTTTGCTCAATATTGGTACTCAATTGACTTGACTTAGCTGCGACGATCCGTTTCTTTATATCCACAAAAGACAGATGAAACAAGTCTCAAGGCCTCGTTTTAGTTCACTTGTCAATGAGTATGAATGGGTATTTTCTGGCAGGATCCAGCTCGAAGGGCAACGACCAGCGGACAAAAGCGCCATGAGAGGTTCATTTGCAGCATGCTTTTCTAACTCAGGCAGATATCTTGCTGTAGCCACTCAATATGGTGTTATATCAGTTTTTTTGACTGAACTCCTCACGAATGATGACGTTGATCCATTAGTAGTTAGTTTCACCTCATCGCGACCTAAAGTCGAATCTGGAGCTGTCAGAGCCATGGAATTTTCGCCAAATCCTTTCGATCTCCTTGCTTGGACTGAAGCCAATGGACGTATTGGGGTAGCAGATCTCCGGGATATGTTTATTTCAAGGCAAATAATTGATATCGATTCTCGCGGGGATGGCGTTGAACGAGTTTGGGTAACCGAGTGCTCAAATGACTTTCCTTCAAGAGAGGCTAGGATAGATGCAAGGTTTCGCGCTTTTCGTACTTTTCGTACTGAGTCACCCTCTGACGCTTCTGCAAGCGCGATACCAGATTATCTGGGCCTGGATTTCGACCGACAGCGACTAAGGAGTCTAACCCGCGATTTGACAGATAGACACCAGCTTCCGCCAACGGCTGATGAGATGGAAATATTACAGGCACATCGAATGGCTCGCCAACTAAGGGATGCTGCACGTGAGGCCCAAGCACAAGGAAGCAGCTCCAGATGGGGCACCTTGGATGGAGAAAGATCGGCGGACACATCTGTAACATCTCACGAAGGTTCCGGTACCGCAGAACGCCGCATATCTACGACCGGTCTGCCAAGTGCTTTGCGAGAATTTGTAAATTCTGACCGCACCCCAGCTTCATTCCGAGCGTTCATTGATAGGCAGAATCAGGACCGAGAAAGGCGCGCAGGACAGAACGACGAAACTAGGCAGCAAATATCATCGGTAATAGATGGTATCGCAGTGGAGGGCGAGCTTAACAGAAGTGTAGGGACAAGCGCAGATACCTTTTCTGGCCTGGAGCGTCTGTCGCTCGCCCCTCGTCTTCCCACCATAGGTTATGAAACAGCCCCTAACGCTTGGGCTGAACTTGAAGAAATGTATCGGACACGATTCCCTCGAGATCCTCAATCTACACTTCAAGCTGAAGGTGCGGATGAAGAAAGTAGAGCCTTCGCTCAAAGATCAAGACAGCCCTGGCGTCCCTTAGATGCACTCACTCGACTTAGTCTCGATGCGAGGACCGATAGTAATCTATTGAGACGAGAGCGAGAGGGTAGAAGAGAACCAGTCGACACTATGGGACTTGCCTGGAGCGAGGATAGTAGGCTACTGTATGCGCTTTGCTGTATTCATCATTTACAACGCTGACTCATCGCAGATATGTTGGTGCTGGAGATGGTATTCATGAATATCAGGTGAATGTGGCTGGACGGAAAATCTTCCCCCACCGTGTGTTACAATAATTGTATATTGAATGATATCCGGGAAGGACGATTAAGGGAGTCGGAGTTAGGAGTTTATTAGTCTAAGGACGCATGCCGGAATGATGGCCCATGAAATTATTTGCTTGCAAAGTTAAAAAGCTGGCTATTACTTTCTTCTACTGATCTAAGGACTAGTTGAACCAACCAAAGTAGGTACATATCTTGAATTTACTGCTCAATATAAATTCATGTGATACCGTGCATCCCTTCGTGCCCAAACTAAACCCATTTGAGCTTCATATCCTTGTCTAGATATTCTCGAAGCCTTGAAGTAATCTCAATCTTTAGACATCATGCTACTCGAGTACACTATACACATATGTATATATACTATACGAAAGACTTGCGCCAATTTGATATTGTGGAATATTCACAAATTTTCTTTCTCTTGTTGAAGACAAAAGTAACATCAACAATCATACAATACAATACTTCTCAAATCGACCATTTGGCATTGTCATCCAATCAATAGTCGAGGGATATCCATCCGTTTCATGATTCAACGGCACTGGTACAGAGATACTTCTACTATTCCAACTGTTACTATCACTATCACCATAACAGTAACCGCATGTACTCGAGTACTCGAGTATAAGAAATGGCAAATTTGGTTTTGGAGACGGAGACGTAGATATGAGTTGAGATGTGGATGTGCATGTGCATGTGCATGTGCATATTGTATTGCTGAGATATAAGTAAGATGGATGTCGGGATGAGCTATTCGGAGTCGGGTAATTTGTTATTTTTCTCCTGAGTCCTGATTTACCTACCTCTCTTGTTCTTGTTCTTGTTCTTATTATATGGTTTGATTGTAAATGCAATATGATCTAATCTTAATAAAACAAAAATACAAAGGCCCCCATTCATTCCAAATTCACGAACTAACTAATCTCCCTTCCACA
Source organism: Sclerotinia borealis F-4128 (assembly GCA_000503235.1). NCBI lineage: Eukaryota > Fungi > Ascomycota > Leotiomycetes > Helotiales > Sclerotiniaceae > Sclerotinia > Sclerotinia borealis. The sequence continues at coordinate 111,985 of KI628597.1, read as the reverse complement.
ATCTCCTCCACAGCCCCCTCCCCCCCACCGACTAGATACACTCCCTACTCCAACTACTCCAAAAGCGCCAATACACCAAACTCAATCCTCGTTTCAGGAACAAGAATGGCATCACAAGCGTAGCGAGATACAATGCGTTTATGGATGCTTTGCTTTGCTTTGCTTTGCTTTGCTTTGCTTTGGTTGAAACGGTGTGTCGCAATCGGGGACTGGGTCGTGGAAGGTTGGAAGGGTGTGGAGTTTAGGGGTTTGGGTATTTAGAGGGGGGGTGGTTGAGGATGTGGATGCGTGTGAGGTGGTGATGATGCGTGGGGTTTGGGAATTTGGGTAGTTAGGGGGGAGGGGGCGGAGAATATGGAGAATATGGTGGGACTTGGGAAAGGGGAGAGATGGCCTATGTCGAGTTCTTGAGTTTGAGGAAAATTGATAATTGATAATACCACATCTCTTCTCTTCTCTTTCCTTCCCTTCCGTACCTCCAATCCCATCGTTTCGAATACAGTAGACTATGTATATTACATTACCCATCAAGCTTTTCATATCATCCACACTACAACCCCACAGTACAACCCCATAGTACAACCCAACCCAACCCAACCAATCTACTCAAGTATAAACCTCCCACTTCAAAATTGAGGCTTCGACTCAGCTAAAGCCTCACGATCCTCTTACACATTGTAATCTTACCTGTATGCAGTTGACTGTACTCAAGTATGAGAAAATAATCAATTCCTCGTTGTGAGATGATAAGGTTGAGAAATTGCTACATATTTGATACGTGTTGCTTTCTTTGTATTTCATTAATTCCTCCTGCTGTTTCATTTTCGTTTCTATTTCCATTTCCATGCCATCTTCATCTTTATCGGTGAGATTCGTATTTAGTAAGTTACTTTCTGGGTATTCGTCTCAATTTCAATCTTCGTCTGCTCCACAAAAGCCTCATCTTTCATCTCTCATTCCCTGATTTCTAGTCCCTTCATATCTTCACCCCCCGTTCCCTCTGCACAATCTACCTACAACCCCCAAATCCCAAACCCCGCAACCCCAACAACCACCCCCCAAACCCCACCCACTCCCCCCATCCGCTCCGCCCCATTATCACTAACCGTACTCGGCCTAACCAGCTCCCCAGTTGACGTACCACTAGTCTTAATATCCGTCGTACCCGGTAACGTCGAGAACGACCCCGGACTACTCCTAATATCCGTAATTCCAGGCAATGTCGAGTAATTCCCACTCGCACTGACTATCCCAGCTGTTCCATTTCCCCCAGACCCTGCCGTAGATGTACTCCAAACCGTCGTTGTGCCCGTTGGTGTGGGAGTTATTGTTTTCGTTATGCTGATGATTTGGGCAGTTTCGGTACTTGCTTCTGTGGATGTACTGGTACGAGATACTGCGCTGGTAGTTGGTTTATTGGAAAGGTATGTTGATGCGACGGAGATAGAAGAGGATGAGGAACTAGAGGTGGATACGCCAATGGAATCGGGATTGAGATGTCCACAGTTGACCTTCTCAGCATCCTGGCATTTCTTTTGTGCAGCGGCATCATTTTCACCAGCGAAGATGCAATTGTCATATAATTGTTCGCATAGAAAGGTAGGCATGGTTTGGGTGTAGTATTGGAGGGCCGGAGAGGAGGAACTAGCACTGCAGGTGCATTCGTAGCAGAGGGTCACCTAAGGAGGGCATTTTAGTACGTGGAGAAGAGAGGAATATTGTAGGAAGCTTGAATGATGGAGAATGAAACAAGAATAAACATACTGTATCACAATTGTTTGCATCGTAGTTACCAGCGCAGAGGGTCCCGCAGGTAGTGATTTGCTCAGAACACCATTGAGCTGCATATTTCCATTAGCCATCCACACATATGTAGAGCTATCTAACACCACATAACTAGACCTGGTTGAAATTGACGTTGAATGGACTTACAGCGCAAAGAAGCAGAAACACTACTCGGATCAATCTGGGCACTGCAAGATCCAGAAGCTCTCACCATCATCGCGCATTGCGCAACCAGACCCAAGATTCGTACGACTCTCATGATGAGGGAGATATGCGGACTTCCACAAACAAACAGATATACAACGATAAAACGATAAATCGCAAGTCCCCCAAAACAAACAGTGAGAAAAGTGAGTGAGATAATTTGCAAATTGCAAAAGCAATATATAAAACCGTTTGTACGTATGTACCGGTATGTATGTATGTACGTAGTTAGGTATATATGTATGTATAAAGAACGTTAAGCTAGTCGTGCTGTGCAAGTATTGTTGCAGCTAGGTAGGTAGATATTATAGCGAGTGTATCCTACGACGGTACCATATGCTTCATCTCTCGATCAAATCGAATCAAAATCAGACATACGGATTACATCTGACAGTAGTAGATATATGAATATATATCGTTTCGAGACTCCCACTCTTTTGAAGAAAGGAAAGGAGCGAAATATGTAAAAGCGCCTTGCACACACAAACAGTTTATGTAATTACGCCGTTAGGCGCAATATTGTACCTTTAATTTTGTACATCTTAAAGGTTTCGTGCTTGCTTACCACTTGCTTGCCCGCCTTTCCTCATCTGCTTGCTTGCTGCTTACACTTGTGGCACGCGAGCGGAAAAATTGGTAGAAAAAAATTTGTTCATGGGGTTGATATCGAAGGATGGATGATGGGGGGGTGATCTGAATACGAAGTGCAGTTGCTCTCACCTCCAGGCCCTGCATGACAAAGTAACGAATGAAGAACGGATTGACAACGGGTCTTTGTCTGTTTCGGTGGTAGCTCCGATGCAGAGGAGTACTTGGGTGTGCCTGAAGATTTGATATGTTATGTACGGTATCCTCGGGTACCCTCCCATCCATCTCTTCCGTATCAATGAATGTACCTGAGTCGGCATACTGCGCGTAGAATTGGAGGAAGCGGCGCAGGTACGAGCTGCTTGCCTCATTTTTTTAGATACTATTGAGAGATGGGAGGGAAGTGTGGGGAGGGAGGGAGTAACCGTAGTTAACTGAATTTAGATGAGCTTGATCACATGGTAAATAACTCGTATTAGGGGGATTAGTTTTGTGGTTCGGTGCGGGGAAGTTATCGTTACCGCAATCTTTATGTCACATGTAGGAATAGCTATAAACTTTATCAACAACTTTCTATAATAATAACAAAAGCTTTCTTTCCACATATATATAAAATCAAATATTCATTATCATCCGCTCCTTAGATATAATAGTATACAAACCCCAAATAAAGTTTCAGCAACTACTCGAGTACCGGTATACTAGTACTCTTCCAGCAAGGCTCCGACTCATTATAACTTTTCTCCCGGCTAGGTAGTCTAAGGATATTATAATATACTGTTACTGTATATACTGCTAAGCCGTTAAACAAAACATGATTAGGCTAATTTAGACTTGGATTTGGATTCAAGATGTTGATTTGAATCTTTTGGATAGGTCAAAATTAGTCTTTCTATCCTTCTATCCTTCTATCATTCAATCAGATAAAGTCCTACTAGTTACTGATTAGCCCTTCACAATCATTTCTCCATCCCCCACCCCACCCCCTCCCTTCTTCCGAATCCACCCCCCCTAACTGAACAACTCCAAAAACTCCAAAAACTTCAACAACTTCAACAACTTATCTCTCATCCCATCTAATACCTACCCAAGTCCTCGTCAATCTTATCACATATTCACAACAAACCACAATTATCCAACGACAGCCCTTTAGCCCTTTAGCCCTTCAACCCTTCAAAACACCCCTCCTCTTCGCTTCGCTCCGCTCCCTCATATCCAGCTTACAGCTTACCGGGAGTAAAATTTGTGTGTTCATATGGGACTTTGAAAAGTACTGGGTGAGCGATGGCTGACGCCATCTATCGTTGACACAATAGCTAAGATCCAAGAGTATTCGTACTGTACTGTAAATGATATCTCAAAATTCTCGGCCACATAACATTATGTATATTTCTTGAGCTAACCAAACCCAACCCAACCCAACATGTCCTGTCATATCCTGTCTTCCCAAATATCTTCATGATGCCTATACCCATCTCAAAAATTCCGTTAAAAATATGTCCCTCCATATCATTTTCCAATCATTTCCACTATCCCAAGCCGATTCCATACCAAAACCCCAACCCACCTCCAAGCCTCGTAACGAATGTTTTACAATCATAAAGCTAGCTACGTACAAGGTATTTCCATTGGGTGTCCTGCTCCGACTTACTCACAGCCCACGGGATGGTGGATGTGGCTGGCCACCCACAAGATCGATACAATTTGTTAACAATAATGCAGCTTCATGCAAGAGTTCCCATCGCGTATTCTTGAAAAGGGTCCGAAGAACCATGAGCAATCCAGTACATTTGTTGAACCCAGTTAAGAATATCAATTTCGCAGGATCATCGACCGAGCCAAATCGTCGTAGATAGACTCGCATATCAAGGACTTGATCGTCGAATGAGTGAAGAGCGGGCACCGGGCCAGTGATCGACCCTTCGAGGGCAAAGCCGTAGCACCATACAATCAGAGCAGCGAAATACAATACCCATGGTCGGTTAAGAAGCATATCATCGCGGGCGGAGTAGTCGAATGGTGGATCCGGATGTACGTGATCGTAGCCATGGGAAACCGAGGCGGATTCTTTGGGAAGTAGGACTGTGCAGAGAAATTTGATAGCATTATAGGTGGCGTCTCTAGCCTTGGCAGTTGGTGCCCAAATATCACTCATTTTTCTTTGAACACTACTTAAGTCCTGTGACCCGATCGCGCGGCCAAGAAGACGTTTTGCTCGAGCAAGTATTTGACAGTCAACAACGTCAACATGCATCGCCATGTGTGCGAGGTGATGCAGCACTATCCTGGATTGGTAGACAACATTATTTTCCTTGCCGGTGTAGCCATATGGTCCTGTCATTGTTTCAGATTGTCGCAACAGAGATGCGTCGAAATCTTGATCCCAATGGTCAAATGCTTTATTCAAGGATGATCTCCACTTGTCCCGGTTACCTAGTGCAGGCGATACACCCAATGAGCTGACCTGTAAATCACGTTGATTCATATGCCAGCTAACACTCAAAAGGCCTGCCATTAATATTGTACGACCAAAAGAGTTTGTCCGCACTTCCTGCGCATGAAGAGTCCTTCTAAGACCTTCCAAAAACGATATAGATTTCATACCATTCACTTGGAGGTTTGACTCCAATCTACCAAATTCGGCACTACTTGTGGCAGTCCACATGGCTTCATCGCAAGGCAATGGGATGCGCATCTCGTGTGCGACCATGTCGGTAGAATGTCCGAACATTGTTGCGTGTGTAGAGTCTATAACAAAGGCTGCAAATGCAGCACGTCTTGTGGCTTCATTTGTAATCCAGTGGTTCCACCACTCGTTAGGGGTATGGGCTCCTGAGATTGGCGACTGACGTGAATCACTGTATCCTTGTTTATCATCTCTTACACTCGGGGGTGAATCCAATGCATAACGGCCTGTTAATGAGCTACCACGACGCATCAACGTGATGGTGGTTGCGTGGTGGATGTGAGCTCTTTCGTGAAGTGCTCTGGTCGAGTACATTTTTTCAAAAAGTTCTAGCAACAAAAGAGCCTGGAACACCCATAGTTTGGCCGGGGGACGAAATTGGTGGTCGCTAAATATTTCCCATCTGAGATGCCATGCTAGGAAATTTGACAATTCGGCGCCAGCTTGTGTCACTTCAAAGGTGTGCTGGTTGCCAAGACAGGAGGCACCTATGGCCATCATTGCAATCAAAAGGAGGTTTTGTGTCTTATCCGGAGAAAATGTTGGTTTGTGTACTGTTACAAAATTAACAACCTTCGTGTGACGAAATACAAGGAGGAGACGTATGACCTACATATTGGCATCTGGTCGCTAAAATGCTGCCAGTAACTGGCGATGTATGCTTGCATCATTTTTCTACTCATCATATGCTTTTCATCACTACGGTCCCCTTCAAGAAGAGATCCCTTCTGCTTAATAACGGACGTATTTCCAGTTCCGTTGAATCTCTCCTTGATCAAGTCAATTATGGCTTGGCTCTTTTCTTCGGATAAAACTGTCTCTGGCAAGCTGGTATCAAGTAGGCTCGTCACAGCCATAGGGTGGTGGGATTGGTGAGCAGTTGGAGGATAGAAGCCCTCAAGACCATTTTCATTAGTGAAGTGTGGGCCATAATACTGACCTGTGGCATCAGGGTAGCTGCTAAAAATGTAAGTCGAATACAAATCAGAGTAGGAAAGCAAGTCAAATAATACTACTCACTTTGCATAGGGTTGTTGATTCATTTGACCTATGTCGTTTTGTTGATTGCTAAAAAGATATGCCCAAATATCTTCAGGCATCGCGAAAGGGGATCGATTATAGCATCCTTCGCCACCAAACACGGGTATTGTGTATGAAACAGCCATTTGATCTAAAAGCATCATGTCTGGACCCGATTGTTGAGCTTGGCTGGTATCATGAGAATACTCAGTCGAAACTGGAGTATGGAACGGTGGCTCAGGCTTAGGTTCACGGGTGGGAATCGCGTTTGCAGCCACATTCGCGAATCCTGGCGGTGGTAAGCTAAACGGAGGAAAATTTTGGTGACTTATATATGCCTGCGGGCTGTGTGGTTGATTACCACGGTAGTTCTGATTGATCGAGGCTGTCGGTAGCATACCATAATGGCTAGTGGTGGTTTGCAGCGGTCTCGAGAACTCCGCCGACTTAGCATCAGGAGTCCCAAAGCTTTGATGTCGTTGATCTCTGCTACTAGAACCAGCAGATGATGCAATCTGGCCCCCGGAGATTATTTCAGCATCGGGTCGCTTGTAATTGACTGATTGATACCCATCTGCGCCATTAGTTGTAATAGCACCTGCATAGGTTCCAGATGCTGGGTTAGTCACTGGCGAAAACGAGGTAGGACGGATATCTAGTGGAGACTGGTATTGTATCTGAGTTGTCCGTGTTTTGGGCCCAATTAGACTTGGTCTCATGACTTCAGGAGACGTGGACCCGTGGAGTGACTGTGGCTTTGGTATCTGCGACACTGGAGACCCTTGACTCAACATCGAATCTTTTCTGTGTAATTGAGAACCTTTCGCAGTATGCCGGTCTCGATGCCTGTTACATAAATCCTGCCTGACAAACGTTCTCGAACAACCCTCAAAGTCGCAGTTATATATCTGTTTCGGAGTATGGTTTAGCTGGTGACGATAACTTGAAACATGAAGTCAGCGATAAAGGTCAACAGACGTATTCGCGATTGTGTAAATCTTACAGATGTTCGGCCCTAGAGTAGCTCTTCCCACAGTTTTCCGAAGGACATTCAAACTTTTTGTCCAGACCTTTGCGACTTCTCCTCCGTTTCCGCGAGGGACCATCATCGCCAGATGTATGTCCGTCTCCAAATTCTCCCTGCGAGAGTTCCCCTTCATCTTCTGTGGGTTTCAACGAGACGCGGCTTTGACCTCTACCGCGAATTTTATCGTCAACTTCTCCGCTGGGCCTGCATTGTAGCGTAGGATCGGCCATTTGAGACATGGCAGGCGCATCGATTTGAGTCATGATATTATTTGCTGCTAAGGTAAGAGGAAGTGCTGCAGCTAGTATCGAAGTCATGATCTCATACTATTTTGTAACAAGCGTCGCAATGATGAGGATGTCCTAGTTTAGCAACACTCCCTCGTGAAGTGTTCAACAGCTCTAGGAAGTTGTGATTGACGCATAAGGGTGGCGAAGTCACTCTACTATCGACCGAGGTCAGACGGATGAAGCATGTTATATATTCAAGAAAGAAGACTGAGCAAAGCAAATCAATGCGAATAAATGAAAATGGACCGTTAACTAGCCATAATGCAAAACGCAGCAGTATGACCCAAGACCCTCCTTACGCATCAAGTAAGGCGGGGAAATGTGCTGTAAGCTCCCTGGTCAACATGAGAGTGTTCTCCGTCGGACAAGATGATGGAGTCGCAACGTGAGATGTGGCTAGGTCATGCAAGAAAACACGCGCTGATCCAGAGCTGACGAGCGCGCATAAAAGCGCTTGTATGAGATTAGAAAAGAAGATGGGAGATAAATATATTGAAGAATACTATAAGAAAGTTGTTTCTCGTTACTCACTCATACTTCAAAATGTGGGTGTTATCGATGATATGATGATATGATAATAAAAGGAGAAACAGAGGGGGAAAAAGGCGAGATATTTCGTACTAAGATTGAAGTTTGTGCTTGTGTTCCGTGACCAGTGACCAGTGATCACTGACCCATACAAAATAGATTTTGGGGGGTTGTTTAACTTTATCTGGGGCCGGAAGCTTTTTCTTTTTTAGTGGATCAATAAGCTAATAAGCTAATAAGTTAAAGAAAGGTGGATCTGTGGGGTCACACATGGAAGAACATGTGGAGACAACATAAGACTTGGCTCAAGTCCGTAGGGAGGGGGATGCTGGTTACTACCTACTCAAAGTAGATTCGGTTTCTATCGGTTCGGGGACAGTATACAAAAGGAGAATGAATGGTATATTCGAGGGTGTAAAGTCTGGCGAAGGTATGATACAGTAAGTAGTCAATTAAGTACTCTGTTATTCCGATGGGGTTAGATGAGGCTGGTTGACGAGTACGAGTAGGATCGAAGGCTTCCCAATAGAACTGTGGATAAATTGAGATTTCATTTATCAGCTGTATATGCTTGCTCTTTCTTGTGCCGTGTTATAATTATGTCTCAAAGCAGAAGGGATATTGTGTTCACCAATCACCAAACTTTTGCTTTTTGTTACGTGAAGAGAGCTTCAAAGCCTTTAATAGGAGTAATAGATCCTCATTTGATCCATCTTGGTAGATATCAAACAGACTTCTTTCGGGCAATTCTAAGTTACACCCGTAATAAGTCTCTATGATAGTCATGTGTTCTGTGTGGCTTGAAACTGAAGGGATTTGGTGATATAGACTTATATCGAATGTACAACTTATCTCAATCAATACTTTAATCTTTCGATCAGGGCTCGCTTGATTCCTTAACCTACCCAGTACCTTATCATTCTAAATATATTCCAATAGAAAAATAAAGGAATATCTTAATGAATCATTAATTTTTTATTCGAGTATATTCATACTTTATAGAACAACCAAAGGCCTTTAATCCCAACAACACCGGTATTAACCCTACTTAGGTAGTTTAAGTAAAGGCATATTTGGGGTTCTGACAGCTTAACAGTACGTACCGGTTAGTAACCTGGAAATGCTGATCTACCTACCTAGTAATTAATCCGGGGTACTGATAACCCCTAAACTCTATTCAATCTTCTAGCTTCTTTAGCCTCTTTCTTTAGCCTCTTTCTTTAGCCTCTCTTAGCCTCTCTCGTCCAATAAGAATAATGATAAACTTTCTGGTGTATCGGCGCTTTTTATTTATTCACTTAATATCTATGATGAACGAACTTCAAAGTGAATCATCTTTCAACACTACATCTAATGACCTCTACTACCAGTATAACTTGTAACCTATCTCGAATTTCAGATTTATTCTTCGATAACTCAACATACAGACCGATAAGCTCTTAAAATCTTTCGTCGACTTCTTCCACCATGGTAAAAGCGCCTCGTCCGCAGCCTGATGATTCAGAAGCATCCAGCACAAAGGAGAAAGGAAACCCAAGCGCAACACCTGCTACGAACGGAAAGGGTAGGCGAGTAGCAAGCAGCGCCGTTAATACAAATGAATCAGGTGCAAATAGCACACCCACTGCCGCTGGTGCTGTAGCAGGAGCTGCGGGAAGTACCAATACGGAAGGTAATATTGGAGTATGGATTACCGCTGCCATTTGAGAGTGAAGCAGAATAGCTAACAAATGACTTCTTTCATAGATACAATGGTCAGAATTTGATCCATCTCTATTGCATCGTTATCGGTACGAGCACGGAATGAATACTCCCCCGGCCTTCAACAGTTCATACAATCAAACTGTTCTTTCTCAATCGAGTATCGGCCGCATGTCACCAAGTATGGTCCGTAAGAAGGAGCACAAGAGGCAAAGCAAAGATCAATTGGCCAACACTGTACGCAAGCATTTTAACAGTCAGTCGGTCAATGAAAACGAGGTTATAGTCAAGTTCTTATACAAGGTTCGATATCAGGGTTAGTCGATATGATTGTTTCTATAATTGGTGATGAAATCCAAGCTGATTATCCATAGACAAGAAATTTCGAATGCGATTCATGCCACAGTTACGACACATGTAGCGATCTGCCAGACCTAATTACATACACCAAGCTGTGAACTACTCGGCTTCGATTCGATCAGCACTTAGGAACCGTCCTACGGTTTAATAACACATATAAATATACGGCGAAGGGCGGCGTTATAAGGAGAATGGTTGGATTTGTATCATAATTTGTACAGAATACTCGATGGAGGACTTTTCAGGGGAGTTATGGATTTTTACTGTGAGGTGTAGTTATCTGGAATAATGACAATTATGATCAACGGACAACAGAATGACAGCAATATTTTAAATACGAAGAAATTCGTTTACTTCATGAATAAAAGAAAGCTTTGAGTTAATGATACTTGTACAAGTAGCAAACTTTTTGATTCGAAGCTTTTCAGCCTTGCACTATTTGTAATGGCCTTTCGGGTTTAATTCCGCTAATCCAATCAGAATTAAGCTATCTCAATGGCCTTGCGGTAAAGAAAAAATTATTGGAGCTTTCCAGAATGATCGTTGCTATCAAATCAAGTCTTACCTTTGCTTCAACAATAATACAATTCCTCCCACAGTCTTAATTGTTTCTAGATTTACTGATACTTTTTTGTTATCTTTCAAGCGTACATGGTGAACATCATTCTATCATAATGAAGACTGGGACAACAAGCCTTTTGTCAAAGGCCACCACTCCATCTCGAATTTTATGTTCTACACCAGCGAGTCGACATCGAACATTAAACAGCGACGATAACAGGCAATCGCAAATACGGAGCCTTCCAACAATACGCGCATTTAGGGGAAGATGCAGATCTACTCAGCATGACCTATCATTAAAACCAATACAGATACGCGTGAGTATCTATACCGTCAATGTGCTTTCCAATCGCATTCAGATTACTGACCTAAATTTCTTCTAGTCTTTTCATGCAACAACGAGATACCAAGCCACGAGAAACCCCTATGATGTTCTTGGAGTAGATACGGGCGCCTCTGCATCATCCATCAAGAAAGCATATTATGGTCTTGCCAAAAAGTTCCATCCGGACACAAATAAAGATTCGAATGCTAAAGATAAATTTGCCGAAGCACAAACTGCTTACGAAATTTTGACCGATCCACAGAAAAAGGCAGCTTGGGACTCGTATGGAGCTGCAGCGTTCGATCAAGGAGCAGGACCAGGACCAAGACCCGGACCTGACGCTGATCCATTCACAGGATTTGGGGGTGGTGGTTTTGGAGCCGATTTCAATTTCGAAGACTTGTTTAAGGGTGGTTTCACCGGTGGAAAGAAGGGTAGAGGTGGAAGTCGCAATCCGTTTCAACAAGAAGAAATACTGGTCGGAGACAGTATTGAGGTTCAAACAAAGATTTCCTTCACGGAGGCAGCAAAAGGGACCAGCCAAACGATCAACATTTCTCCATTATCCACTTGCAAAACATGTACTGGAAATGGCTTGAAATCCGGAACGAAGCGATCGGCATGTAAATCTTGCGGAGGGTCCGGTACACGGGTGTATTCTATGGGTGGTTTCCAAATGGCTTCGACATGTACTGCCTGCGGTGGTCGAGGATTGGTGATTCCAGCTGGATCAGAATGTCGGACATGCTCTGGAAATGGTGTTGTGCGTGACCGCAAAACGATTACTGTTGACATACCTGGAGGTATTGAGGACGGTATGCGTTTAAGATTAGATGGGGAAGGTGATGCCCCAGCTACTGGCCAGTCTGCGAACCCCAACGGCCCTTCACAACGTGGTGATCTTTATGTGCTCGTTCGAGTGGCCACGGATCCGAAATTTAGTCGCTCTGGGTCTGATATCTTATATACTGCAACGATTACTTTTACAACCGCGTTGCTTGGAGGCGAGATTAAGATACCAACCTTAGATGGAGATGTCAGTGTTAAGGTTGCGACTGGGACTAGCACTGGAGACAAGATTACTCTAGGGGGTAAGGGAATGAGAAAGCTGGAGGCACGTAAAGGAGGAAACGGAGACCTGAAAGTCGAGTTCAAGGTTCTCATGCCCAAATCCCTGAGCGCCAACCAGCGAGCAATCATTGAAATGCTTGCCGATGAGATGGACGATAAAACAGCGAAGCGGATTATGAATGTTGGCCGTTCCTCAAGTTCCTCGTAAGTTCAGTGTCGTGTTCTCAAGCCAGACACTGACCGAGACAGATCATCTTCCCCATCGAATGCCGAAGGGAATCACCAGCAAGAAGGGTTCCTCAAATCCGTCTGGCACAAATTCACAGATGGTGCTAATTCGCCAAATGGAGGTGAGAAAGAGGGTTCTAAGAAGAAATGAAGCCAATGAGGAAACTCCGCTGTATAACAAGTCGCTAAAGTCTAGGAATACCACTCTGTATCAGGGTTAGGGGTCAAACGATGGAGCATGGCGTCTCCTGAAGGTACAAATTATGGCTGACAATCTACGAATGTAGAATTCCAGACTGCATACTCTAGAGTGTATGACCCATAGGTGTTCAATGAAATGATATCTCAACTCACAGCTGTGGTGGCTTGACAAACATCCGTTGTTTGGATAGATCGCCATGCAAACGCGTTTCATCTTCGCTTGACATCTGGATTTCATATCACTGCCGAAAGTATTCATCTCGGGCCATATGCACCTCAATGTGATGAAGTTGGAAAATACGAAATCTCTCTACCAATTAGAACGCATTCTACATGGCTGTCGTGACAACTACCGTCTGCACCAAACCTACTAGCTATTTGGCATGCTGCATTCATCTGTATACAGAAAACCGAGCCCAAACGGTCCATTGAAATGAGTTTCACAGAAGATCTTCTATTAGTAATTGAAAGCTACTTGAATAGATTTCCAAATGAATTGAAATTAAGATTATTATATAGTAGTCACTGGATCGACCCCCTTATCTACGCAGGGCGCTTATTATATACACTGATACCCTATGGGTTCAAGATACATCCCTTCATTATAAGGAAGGTAGATAGATGGTGGGTCGTAAAAACTTGTACATTTGCGGTTGAAGAGAAAATGAACTGTTGGGTTGATTGTTTCTCTATTTTGGTCTGGATGGCCTAGGTAGGTAATTATTATGTGCTATCTTGAGTACTCAGTACAGGTTATATTTAACCATTCTATGTGTACTCGAGTATTGAATGAGGATAGAAACAAGATTTATGGGTATGGTATTGAGAGTTAAATTCGAGTATATATATTCTCTGTGATATTAATGAATCTTACCAAAAATGTTTCTCTGGCGCTTATCTGATAAATCTAGGGCCTCCTAAAAGGCCGCAGTAAAAGAGTGCAGGTTTCCCTGCCCTGTAGAGTAAGTAGTACAAAGCTTTCCAAGGCTAGAGTAGTGTTGTCCTGTTAGTGAACATAGCACAAATTAATGAAAGCTTGGGCATTTGCTTGAATACCTAGGAACAACTCCAATTACTTCTCACTAAGACTCACTTCCTGCAATCACAAACATTTCCCTATTTCTATTTCTGAAATTCATCAACTACAAAATAAAATACGCTCATAGTAGCTCATCATTATAACTTCATGACCATAACAGAACCATGACATATATGAGTGAAATTTTGCGCAAGGATCCGACCATTCTTTCAGGATACTATCAAGTACGCAATCAAACAAATTAACAAGTTAATAAGTTAACAAATCTTACCACTGACGACAACAAACCCCTCCTCCCCACCGCTTTCCCATCCTCGTTCGACGAATATCTGTGTGCACGATATCAACGATTTCATCTGTCTTTTACCTACAGCCCAAACCATTGAACGCACTCTGCATTGATTCATATCCTTCACAGATTCTGCCCGGGAATTGATAATTAGGGCGTCGAGCTCTGGACAGACTTCGAGATGCAAGCACCGATGATATCAGTGCCTCTTAAGGCAACCAACGAGATCGACTGGATACAGCCGTTGAAGAATTATATCAGACATACTTATGGTGACGACCCGGAACGATATGCGGAAGAATGTTCTACCCTCAACCGCTTGCGACAAGATATGCGAGGGGCAGGCAAGGATAGTGCCGCGGGAAGGGACCTACTTTACAGATATTATGGTCAGCTGGAATTATTAGACTTACGGTTCCCAGTCGATGAGAACCACATCAAAATTTCCTTTACATGGTATGTCTGCATAAGTGAGGGGTACCAGAATCTTGCTAACAACGATGCTAGGTTTGATGCGTTTACACACAAAGCCACTGCACAGTACTCTTTGGCATACGAGAAAGCTTCGATTATATTCAATATTTCCGCCGTACTATCATGTCATGCAGCGCATCAGAACCGATCAGAAGACCCCGGCCTCAAAACTGCATACCACTCATTTCAAGCATCTGCTGGCATGTTCACTTATATCAATGAGAACTTTCTCCATGCCCCCTCTACCGACCTAAGTCGAGAGACGGTCAAGACTCTGATTCAAATTATGCTAGCTCAAGGTCAGGAGGTGTTCCTCGAAAAGCAGATTGCCGATGGTAAAAAGGTTGGTCTGTTGGCGAAACTTGCTAGCCAAGCAGGATATTTGTATTCTCAAGCGCTTGAAGGAACTCAGGACAACGTGAATAGGGCCATATTCGAGAAAGTTTGGCTGCTGGTGGTCCAAGTAAGTTCTAATCCTTCTTGTCCGGTTCTAGGGAAGACATTTTGGCCATATCGATGTTCAAAAGTAAAATTGATACTAAAGCAAGCTAGATCAAAGCAAATCACATGTCGTCCCTAGCTCAATATTACCAATCTCTTGCCGATGACGATGCGAATTCGCATGGTGTAGCTATTGCCAGGTTGCAGGCAGCAGAAGCTTCATCTAAGGACGCCAGTAAACTTGCCAATAGTTTCCCTGGAAATGTTCCCGTCAATTCAAACTTCACATCGGAGACAGGCACAACTTTGATAGAAATTAACAGGCGTCATCTTACTAATGTTCAAGAGAAACTTGCTGAGCTCATCAAGGATAATGACTATATCTATCACCAGACCGTACCAGCTGAAGCAGCTCTCACCGTGATCCCCAAACTTCCTGCTGCTAAGGCGATACCAGTTAGTGAGCTCTATGCTGGTCAAGATATTCAGCGTATCACGGGACCCGACATATTCCAAAAAATAGTGCCCATGTCTGTGACGGAGTCGGCCAGCTTATACGACGAAGAAAAAGCAAAACTGGTACGGGCAGAGACAGAGCGTGTAGAAACTGCCAACAGTGAGATGGCTGCTAGTCTAGACTACCTCAGATTGCCCGGAGCATTACAAGTTCTTAAGGGTGGTTTTGACCAAGAACTAAGCGGGGGTGAAGATTTTAGGAATTGGTGCGACGATTTAGCCGGGCACGTTTCTCCCATGTCGACCTTTGATACTTTAAAATCAAGCAAAGACGCCATAGTTTCAGTATTGGACAAGAGCAACAAGCAACTGGATATGGAGGAGAGCGTCTGTGAGAAAATGCGATCAAAGTATGAAGGAGAGTGGACTCAGCAACCGAGCTCACGGCTTACATCTACTCTTCGAAGTGATATACGAAACTATCGCGAAGCTCTCGAGGAGGCAGCTCGTAGCGATAATCAGCTTTACTCGAAGATATGTCAGCATGAAGTTGACTTTGATGAAATGCGCTCTGCTGGTGAACTCGGCGAGTCTGATGTGCTCTTCCAAAGAGCTCTAATCCAAGTCGGTGGCAAGTCGAGAAATACCGCCGGAAGTCCCGGCACACGAGAAGGAAATTTACTCGATGATGATTTCGACGATGGAAAAAAGAGTGTCGCAGACCAGATTGCCAAGGTTGAGGATATCATCAGGAAATTAAACCTAGTCAAGCGGGAGAGGTCGCAGGTATTAAAAGATCTGAAAGAGAAGGTATGTGAAAGAACTTATATTCAAATTTGTTTTCGGCTAATCATGGGGCAGGCACATAATGATGATATATCTCATGTCCTCATTCTTAATAAAAAATCTATCTCGAATTTTGAGGCCCAGCTTTTCCAGGCAGAGCTTGAGAAGTACCGACCTCACCAAAGTCGTTTATTAGCTGCCAATCACAAACAGTCATCACTGATGAAGGAACTTACACTCACCTTCAATGATCTTCTGCAAGACAAGAGAGTCCGATCGGAGCAAAGCAAATATGAGACCATAATCCGACAACGCTCGTCTGTAATGTCAAAGTATAAGAGAGTCCATCAAGAATATCTAGATGTACAAGCAGGTCTCGAAGGCGCAAAACAATGGTATATCGAGATGAAGGATACTGTGAATAGCCTCGATAAAAATGTTGAGTCGTTCGTCAACAATCGTAGGTCAGAAGGTGCTCAACTTTTGAACCAAATTGAGCAAGATCGAGCCAGCAATGCAAATGGCCATGCAGATAGGGAGCGCGACCGTCTCAGAGGATTGATGGAACGCATGTCTATGGACCCTTCAACCTCGCCAACATCTGGCAAACCTGTTCGTAGGGGATCAAATGCATACAGTAATACATCTCCATCCACAAGATATCCAAGCACAAACTTTGCTGGGCAGTATCAGGTACCAACATCGCCGCCGCCACAAACGACCACAGCACCTTCAGCACGAGGCTCCATACCAGCTCCTGCCAATGGAGGATATTACCCCCAACAACAACAACAACCACAAAGAGCTGATCCATACAGTTCAATTCCCGGAAGATCTTCACCATATGGTCAATACAACCCAAGCATGCACTCGCGCAACCCCTCACAGCCAATTTCCCCTCCACCAAATCAGAGCCAATTTCCACGTTCACCTCCGCCGCAACAAACTCAATTCTCACAAAATCAACAGTCCTACGCTACAATGGCGCCGCAACAGCAGGGTCAGTATGTTCCAGCTGGTTATGTGCCTCCACCTCCGCCGCCTGGACCGCCACCCCTTGGTCCTCAACAAACATTTCATCAACCCGGTGGCTCAATGACAGGTCAAAATGAGTATGGATATGGGAATAATGCTTCTCATCAACGTGGCCCTTCACAGCAAAGTACGAACGATCCTTGGGCTGGGCTTAATGCATGGAAGTGAAGAGTGTAGAATTTAATGGGGTATTTTCAGACACGGGAAGGAACGGAAAATTCGGGGAGATATCAGCTTCGGCTATGGGAGAAATAAGGCGCCGAGGACGAAGGAATTAGTGATTTGAGAGAGTGATACCAATTCATAGCGGCAATGACTTGAAGAAGGGCAGTAAATGTATTTATATCCCCTGAATCGCAGAACTATCTGGTCTATCTAATAGTCTACACGCCTGTGGTTAATGTGGCCTCCTTAAGACTACAAAGTATTTCTTTAGATGCCGAGATGACGAAAGTATTTATATGACGCTAGGAAACGACAAATTTGACAATTAAAAAGATGTAATGATCTCCCCTTAATAGAACAAATGAAATATGGAAATACCTTTTGCAATATGTTTGACTGACTTTTGAATTGGACTGGTACCCGAGTATGTATTTATGATGGGGAACAACAACCTACCGGGATTACGTTTTGCCGAAGTTTCGGGGCACCGATATTTCCGATGAGCTTAGAAAGCATCATGACGAGCAGATAAGTGAGTGGTAGGGAAGCTCGTAGAATAATTGTCACCGTCACCTTCTACATTAGCTGTTTGTTATTCTTTTCTGGCACACATCTTTAGACATATTCTTGTCTCCCGTATTCTATTTCTTAATTATCCAATTTCCCCTCATAATCCAGAGATATGCTTTACGGCCAAAATTTACCGTGGCGGATTGCGCTTCGAAATGTTGCCATCAAGCAAAATTCAGAAGTTTCTAGTACAGTTCTGAGGAGGACAATAAGATATCATCATGTCGGAATCGCACAATCGACGGCCTCGTTACTGTTACGTCCTCTTTCGATTCATTCATCTCTTGGTGGCGTGGCGAGATTTTCAACTTCTGCTTCTCGATGGAAAGATGTTCCGAAGGATTTGTTTGATCAAGTGGAAATAACGGGGGCGGAAGATAAGAAGGAGAAGGAGAAGGAGAAAGAGAAAAAGCCAAAGACAAAGACTGAATCGGTTGAGGAGGTCGCCGCCGAGAATGAAGTAGAAAACAAGAGCAAGACGGTAGAAGCATCATCATCTGGTAGCAACACTTCTGCGGTTACAATTGATGCAAAAGGAAGCAGTGCTGCAGGCGGAGGCGATTCTGGTAGTGGCGATGGCGGAAAGAAGGGTCGCAAAGGAGCTTCCGAAAAGGCATTGCAGAAGGCAATGGTTCCAGAGGTATATCCACAGGTCATGGCAATCCCAATTACTAAACGACCTCTGTTTCCTGGATTCTACAAAGCTGTCACCGTTCGAGATCCAAATGTTGTAGCCGCTATACAGGATATGATGAAGAGGGGTCAGCCATACATTGGAGCTTTCCTTTTCAAGGACGACAATATGGATAAAGATGTTATTGAGAACATAGATGATGTACATGATGTTGGAGTTTTCGCACAAATTACTAGTGCTTTCCCTGTTCATGGGGATGATTCGGCTTTGACTGCGGTGTTGTATCCACATCGTCGAATTAGGATGTCTGCTCTGATCAGCCCGGAGCGTGAGGGCGTTGATGTCAAAAAGACTGAAAGCACCGAAGCTGAACCACCGGTCCCTGAAATCATACTCGCGAAGTCTACCAAGGAGGAAACATCTGACAAGAAGGGTGATGTCGTAGCCAGTTTTGAAGAAGGCTCGGATGCGCAGAAGAATGCGGACCGACCTGCATTGCCCTACGAGCCAATATCGTTCTTGAAAAAGTATTCCGTCAGTTTGGCAAACGTGGACAATCTGATTGAAGAGTCATATGATCCTAAGAGCCCCATAATCCGTGCTGTCACAAATGAAATTGTAAATGTCTTTAAGGAAGTGGCAACCCTCAACAGCCTCTTCCGAGATCAAATTTCTACATTTTCCATGAGTCAATCATCGGGCAATGTAATGTCAGAGCCCGGGAAACTTGCGGATTTTGCTGCTGCGGTCTCTGCCGGTGAAGTTTCCGAGCTTCAAGATGTACTTGAGACTCTCAATATCGAAGAGAGATTACAAAAGGGTTTGACCGTCTTGAAGAAGGAGTTAATGAATGCTCAGCTGCAATCCAAAATTTCAAAGGATGTTGAGAACAAGATACAGAAGCGTCAACGCGAATACTACTTGATGGAACAATTGAAGGGAATCCGAAGGGAACTTGGCATTGAATCTGATGGCAAGGACAAGCTAGTTGAGAAATTTAAGGAGAAGGCTGCGAAGCTTGCGATGCCGGAGGCAGTCACGAAAGTCTTCGAGGAGGAAATTAACAAGCTAGCACACCTCGAACCAGCTGCGTCCGAGTTCAATGTCACGAGAAATTATTTGGATTGGTTGACACAAATTCCTTGGGGTCAGCGTAGTGCAGAAAACTTCGGAATCAACAATGCCATGACTGTGCTTGACGAAGATCACCATGGTTTGAAGGATGTGAAAGATCGTATCTTAGAATTCATCGCGGTCGGAAAACTAAGAGGCACTGTGGAAGGCAAAATATTATGTTTTGTTGGTCCTCCTGGTGTTGGTAAGACAAGTATTGGTAAGAGTATTGCCAGAGCTCTCAACCGCCAATACTACAGATTCAGTGTTGGAGGTCTTACAGATGTTGCCGAAATTAAGGGGCACAGGAGGACATATGTTGGAGCACTTCCTGGACGAATTGTACAGGCGCTGAAGAAATGCCAAACGGAAAATCCATTGATATTGATTGATGAGATTGATAAGATTGGAAGAGGCCATCAAGGTGATCCAGCATCTGCACTCTTGGAATTACTGGATCCGGAACAAAACACATCTTTCCTCGACCACTATCTTGATGTCCCTGTTGATCTCTCTAAAGTTCTGTTCGTCTGCACTGCCAATATGACCGATACCATTCCTCGACCTTTACTCGACCGCATGGAAATGATTGAGTTGTCTGGATATGTTGCGGATGAAAAGATGGCCATCGCGGAGCGCTATCTTGGACCCGCGGCCAAGGAATTGGCCGGATTGAAGGAGGTTGACGTCAACCTTAGCAAAGAAGCCATTGAGGAGCTCATCAAGTCTTACTGCCGAGAGTCTGGTGTTAGAAACCTCAAGAAGCAAATTGAAAAGGTTTACCGCAAATCTGCTTTGAAGATTGTTCAGGATCTTGGAGAGAGTGTTCTCCCTGAAGAGGAGGCTTTGACCGAAGAAAGCAAGGCAGCTTTGGAGGAATCCAAGAAAGACCAAACGGACATCAAGGAAACATCTGAAGCTATTGAAAAGGAAACTACCGCAGTACCTAGAGTTGCGGTCAAGGTTCCTGATGATGTGCATGTCACAATTGGTAAGCACAATCTTAAAGATTACGTAGGTCCGCCTGTTTTCACCTCAGATCGTCTATATGATGTCACTCCTCCTGGAGTCGCAATGGGTTTAGCCTGGACACAAATGGGCGGTGCTGCATTATATGTTGAATCAATCCTCGAAAGTGCTCTAAAATCATCATCCACTCCCGGTCTCGCCACAACCGGTAATCTCCAAGCCGTAATGAAAGAATCAACCACCATCGCCTACTCCTTCGCCAAATCCGTCATGGCGAAGAATTTCCCCGAGAATCAATTCTTCGATAAAGCAAAGTTACATCTTCACTGTCCCGAAGGCGCGGTTCCGAAAGATGGACCATCGGCGGGTATTACTATGGCTACTTCCTTACTTTCTCTCGCGTTGGATCGTCCATTGGATCCAACGATCGCTATGACAGGTGAACTCACCGTTACTGGAAAGGTCCTGAGGATTGGCGGATTGAGAGAAAAGACTGTGGCAGCCAGACGGGCGGGGAGCAAAATGATCATTTTCCCGGATGATAATATGAGTGATTGGTTGGAACTTCCTCCAGTGAGTTTCTATACATTTTATATTCGATTGCCATGTAGTAGAGAGAGAGAGAGAGAGAGAGATGCTAACCCAAAAAAATAGAACATCAAAAATGGAATCGAAGGGAAACCCGCAAAATGGTATTCAGATGTCTTTGACCTCGTTTTCCCAAACCTAGACAAAGAGGCGGCAAATGGGTTGTGGAAGGATCAATTGGCGAAGAAGGATAAATCGGGGAAAAAGAAGAAGGGAGGAGTTGAGGACGATGAGTGAGTGAGTGAGTGAGTGAGTGAATGCACAATTGTGGATGGAAATGGAAATGGCAGCGATGAGCGATGTACATATCAGAAGAAAAACGGTGAATTTGGTTACATTCATTGGTGCAGGTGCAGCGCAGCGCAGCGGTTCATGTTTTTTTTTGTAAAACTTGGCATGACGATTGATGAGCGGAGCGGAGCCACTCCGAACGGGCAAGCATTTTTAGGCGTTGGAAGGGGGGGTTTATTTTGATTGTTAAAAGTAACATAATTGATGATGGTTCTCTACTCTATGATACGATACGCTAAGCTACGCTACGTGTGGTGTTTGGTATGGGGTCAAGGGGGAATGGGTGAAGGGGGTATGTGTATGGGTATATGGGCGAATGGGTGAATGGGTGAATGGGGTATAGAGAGAGTTAGGGGTGATGTGTATGGGTATATGGGCGAATGGGTGAATGGGTGAGTTGGAAAAGGGGGTATGGGTATGGAGGTAGGTAGGTATGATGTGTGATGTCCTCTCAATAGAAATAGCGGAACTTGGTTGGATATAGGAGGGATTGAGGGAGGGAGAGAGGAAGGGAGGGAGGATAGGGTGTGTTGTGAGTATTTGGTGTGAATGGAATGGAATGGAGATGGATTGAAATGAAAATATATAAAATATACTCGAGTATAAAAGCGAATAAACAGAAGACGTAATGTAAATGAAATGAAACATGTAAAGAAAAGGAATGAAAAATATATAAAAGAGAATAAACAGAAACGTAATGTAATGTAATGAAATGACATGTAATGAAAGAGAAATGAAATGAACGAAATTTGGAGCATGCATGGATTTGAATATATATATATATATATATATATCTATTTGAGGAATTGGATATTTGAGTATTTGAGTCTAAGTATTTAAGCATCTCTTTTGTTTAGGACGGGAGAGGGGAGATGGGAAAGGTAAAAGGAGGAGAAAGAAGAGAAAAGGATAGTTCTATTGTATGATTTTGTGTATAATACATACCGGTATTGTGCTGGGATGGGAATGGAATTGAGATGAGAAATGGAATTGGGAAATGGATATGAGAAATGGAAATGGAGATATAGAGATGGAGATGGAGATGGAAAATATGTGTACTATGTAGGTAGGTATGTTTATGTGGTTTTATGTAGAGAAGTAGAGAAGTAGTGTCGGATTTTTTTTTATGGTGGTTGGAGTGGAGAGAGAGGATGGGGATGGAGAGGATAGGAGAGGGGAGGAGAGGGGAGGATGGAGAGGAGAGGGTGGAGATGGAGAGGAAAGAATGAGTATGTCAATGTAGTTTGTAGTTTGTAGTTTTTCGGTGAATGAATTGACTTAATTTGAATTTACTTGAATTGAATCGAATGTGTTGTGTTGTGCTGGGTTGGATGATTTAATGTGATGATATGATCTGCTATGATGGGATGGTCTTTTATGTATACTCGAGTATATGGATATCAGTTGGATACTTTGGAAAGGATTTAGATACTCGTTTGTTATTATAAAATCGATAGATAGATAGATAGATGTATATTTACATTGTATAATACCAGATCATATACTCGAGTATAAACTTGGAAATATATATAATAACCTCTCTTCCTTTGAGTATAACGAGATTCCAATGATATGGTATCCTGTTCTTTCCTCTGATATTCGAAGTTCGTTTTCGATACGGATTTGAAAGAACGTCCTTGGAAATCTGTAAGATACCCTCCCTTCCTCAAGCTTATTATATACGTATCTGATTACTCCTTTCCTCATCCCATTTCATCTCATTATTGCCTTGATGAGAATAGAAAGCAAGACTCGTACTCGAGTAGTCTCTCGCGGACTTCGTTCTTCCCTTGTTCTCGGAAGACACTAGGGAAACTCCCGGTGATGTGATGGTGATCACTACTGTACCGTACACTAAAAGTTGTTGGTAGACATTGCGTTGTACTGGTGAGTGGGGCTTAGCTAATAGTACCCGTTACGGACACACAGCTCGAATACGGGAGTGCGGGGACTAACAGGTTAACGTTATTCTAACGGCGAGCGAGGCGGGGCGATGATAATATTGAATGCTTTGGTTTGGAAGAACTTATTGGAGAATTGATGGGTTGGTTTGGTTCGTTCGGGGTCGTGCTGTAGGTATAAGTTTGTATCCGATGTAGTACAATACCGGTGGTAGTATTGGTGAGGCGAATTGAGTAGAGAGTTTACCTGTTTTATTAAAAGATTCTATCCGACTTCAATTAGCATACTTATTAGGGTTCCCGCCTCACTAAAAGATAGGGTTATCAACTTTGTTGGTAGAAAAGAAGGCTAGAAGTGCTAGAAGCACATGATTGTATACGTGGGCCATTTATATCAAGAAGCCTCATATATACCCAAAGAGTGGCTTGTTCGTTCATTCATGCCCAACGAGATGGCGATGAGATTGATGGTGATCTGATTGATGGTCATGTACCGATGTATCGATGTACTGACTGCTGTATTTGTGTATATTGTAGTTTAGTTTAGGGCAAGGGGGAAATGCGAGTATTGTACCACCGGTACTAGAACCGTAGATTCAATATTTTATATGATATTGATCGATGGACACAGTACTGTTGTTGGTGCTATGGTACACAGTTTTGAATGTTCCGTGGTCATGAATGAAGTCAATTGGTTTCGTGTTGAGGATAGATTCGTTGGGAGTGAAAGGATTGAAATATCTGATGATATATGATCTTGTCACTATTTTACCCTTTAGCCTTTTAAGATGGAGGCGTTCAAGATGAGAAGATAAATGTCTCATTCTTCAAAGTGAGGCAATTCAGAAGAAAAGAAAAGGCAACCAGTAGGGAAGCGGTACAAGCGGAGAAGTAACATCCCACCACCAATCACCCCTCTATCTACCCTGATGTTCCTGAAATTCCGGCTGTCTTGTCATCCCATCCATCCCTCAATTTATTATTATGCCACCTCATATTCTTGGGGAAAATGTACTCAACTCAACTCATCAATTCAACTCATCAACTCATCAACTCATCAACTCATCAACTCACTCACTGCAGATGCATGTGCTGTGCATGTGCATGTGCATGTTGTACAGTATCATACAAACCGCAGCACAGCAAATGATGATACAATCCTCTATTTTATCTTCTCGTTTTCCACGTTTCTTTAATTGGAGAGAGGGTACAGCCTTCTTTTTTATATTGTATTGCATCTTTTCATCCCTTTTTCTATTCTTAAACCTATTTACCTATCGATCTGTGCAATTGTTTTTGATATGTTGTACGAACAAGGCAGGGGAATTCAACAGGTCGACCTTATTCACGACCTCTCCTCGAGGAAGTATCAAATCAATAAACATCGACGTCAATATCTTTGAATGAGATCATTAAAACTTCGTCCCTCATTCTTCATTTGAATGCTTTTGAGTGCAATGATACCCTTTTCTTCTCAATATATTCAATGAACATCCTGTGTCTCTCTTCTTCATTTTACCGGATAACTGCTTGCTACACAAACTATTTTACCCGTACAGTCATCTCAGCCAGCCTACCGAATCATTGATGTGATATTCTTGAGAGGAAAGGTTTATATTGTCATTTTTCCGAGTTATTTTATCTTTGCAGATGTAGGAATAGATTTCCTTGCGCAGTAATTCGATCAATGATAGTGGACTAACAAATAATTCAGTTCATGGGAAACTACTGGCATAAATTTACCTCCAAGATAATGGCACAAATGGGGCCAGGCTCACCGGCATCGAACGAACAAAAGACATCTTGGTTTCGAAAATTCATTTTCCCGAAGAAAGATGAGAGTCATACACCGCCAAACTCTCAACCAAACGAGGCTCAACCGCCAGGGTTAGCTCGTCGACTTTCGAGAAGGGTTGTCCCTGGACTCCCGAGAGCAGGTACTTTCAAGAGACAACAATCGGAGTTGAGAGATAGACTAGAGCCGGTCAAACCAAATTCTGATGAACGACGGACAGCTTCAGTGGATCGTCGACTCAATACATCGCACCGCTCATCCTCAGCAGCTTTAAATCATGGTCCAAGAACCAGCGCTCCTGAATTCCTAGATAGGGCGGAGACTATCGATAAGACGTTCGATAATGTATCTGTGCGACTACCTACGGCCACTACAAACGAGCATGAGAACGAGTCTCAAGAATATGTGGATGTTACCAAGGAAGAAAAGCAAGGCTCACATATCGAAGAGCAATCAATATCTACAGATACCTTCGATGAAATAATACTCGAAGAGCTGGAGAAGAGATGGATTTTGAATTTAAGCATGCATTTTAGGGACAAATCTAAAAGGGAGAAATTCTTTGTCACTTATGCTGAAACACCGACACACTGGCGGAGGGTAACGATTTCCCTGGATTATAGAAATGCGCCAAGTAATTCCTTGGAGGAAGAGCTACAGCGGACTAGGTTTCAGAGAGACAAAAGTGCGCGCATATATGAGGCTATCAGGGAATCACTTCAGGACATACAATTTTACGATACTGTGACAAATCTCAAGTTGGAGACACAGGATGAACGCCTCCATGTTCATGTTGTGGAAGATCTCTCCGAGGTTATTCATTATCCTCCCGTGAAGGCTCTCAACCATCTCCCATGTCGCAGAGTCCTGGAAGCGGAACTCAAATTTGATTCTCATCTATCCGGATTCGTCTACAAAGTCACCGTGGCCGGACAGGTCTTCATCAAGAAGGAAATTCCAGGACCCGATCAAGTAGAGGAATTTCTATATGAGATTAATGCCCTTCATCAACTTTCTGGAGCCCATAGTGTTATTCAATTTGGTGGCGTTGTACTTGATAATGAAGCAAAATATGTGAAGGGCCTTTTGATTAGTTTCGCCGAACGGGGAGCTCTAATTGACGTTATTTACGATGGTGAAGGGGAAATCCCTTGGGCGCGACGAGAACGATGGGCTAAACAAATTGTTCATGGACTTTCCGAAATTCACGAAGCGGGCTTTGTTCAAGGAGATTTTACTTTATCAAATATTGTTATAGATGGGGACGATAATGCCAAGATTATCGATATCAATCGACGAGGTTGTCCAGTTGGATGGGAACCTCCGGAAGTCGCTGCATTGATCGAAAGCAATCAAAGGATTTCGATGTACATAGGCGTCAAATCCGATTTGTATCAGCTTGGGATGGTTCTCTACGCCTTGGCCACACAACATGACGAACCCGAAACTCAAAGGCCTTTGAAGTTATCGAATTTTCCGCCTGAAGTACCAGAATATTTCTTGGAAGTTTGTGGTCGTTGTCTAAGCGAAAATCCACGATATCGATCGCAGGCTGCAGCCCTGCTAAATATCTTCCCTGAGATTGATGAGTATCATGGTGTGTATGATGATCAATCGCCAACTCCCATTGTGATTGATGTTAGGCATGCCGATGAAGGGGAACTTTTGGTTACGGTTCATGATAATAACATGAGACGAGAGGGCCATTCCGAGGCACATGATGAAGACATTCTAGAAAGAGGTCGATCTCGCTCTAAACCTCATTCACCACCGTTTATGGCATCGAGGCCATCAGAAGCGATGATTACAGATTTGGGGACGCACGATTTCAGACCGTCACAGATTCCATTACCCACATCCACCTCCGGTTCTGACTTTTCGAAAGATCAAATCGATCAGCAGGAAAATTATCAAAATACTTCAACTATAGAAAACTCAACATTAGAAACTGGACAGCAAGATTCTGAAAGTCCGTCACACTCAGAAAAGGACACAGCAGTTATTCAATCTAATTCAACGACAGAACAAGCGCGAAACACAGTAGCGGCATCTAACATATCCATGACATATGCGGGGGATTTAGCACACATTGGAACCGGCGTTGATAGTGCACATATGGGACTTTTTCCATTTGGCGCGGTCAATCTTGACGATGATTTAACGATAGACAATGATGCAAGCAATGTTTTATATATGACGACGGAAGAAAAGATATCAGTTGTTGCATAGCATGAGCATGAGCACATAGCAGAACATCACATGGAGTGAGTGGCGAACATGCTTCTTTGGATGAGAGAACATTTTCACACAGCTGTCAATTGAATTTTTTGGTATACGGATTGCATATGTACGTGGATTTTGTGTTTTTGAGTACTGTAGTTTGAGGGCGGTTAGGTTGTTCTCTTTGCAGGCTGGTCTGGTGCGCACCTTTGGAAATGTACGATTACGATTACGATAGCAGGAATTATGAATTGAACTGAGCTGAGTTGAGTTGAGTTGAGTTGAAGTTGAGTTGAAGTTGAACTATATTAACAATCGAGCCCGTCAATACAAGTATTGTCCCCCAACTTTGTTGGACACACGAATTGATTCCCCTCGGGTCCGTAATCGGATGGATCATGGATGGATGAATGGGGGTGGGTTTGATAAGGATTAATGATTGCTTATCTACTCGCCATTACTCGATGGAAATTACCTATCTTCTATCTTCTATCTTCTATCTTTTAGTATCAATTCTTTTGGTGGACAACTGGAAACCACCAAATTTCAATTTCCCATACCTTAGCCTTATCGCCACGCCACCGCACGGCACAGCGGCTGGCGCACTCCATTTTTTTTTGTTCTTTTTCTCTAATTGTTATCAGTCTTCCGGATCTCGCTGGGTTTAGGGTTTGTGAGTGAGGATGGTTTGTTAGTGGTTTGGTAGGTAGCTTGATAGGGTAGCTTGGTAGCTAGGTTAGCTTGAAGTGGTGCAGGCAAATCGGAACCACACGTCTGGATTTCTTTTCATATTTTCATATATAGGAGTACTAGGTAGGTAGATAGGTTTCTCTGATTTCTTTACGAGTACTTGCTTCATGAATATCTTTGTCGGAGTGAGTGAGTGAGTGAGTTGTGGATATATATACAAGTATATTATTATAATATACTAAGTATATTTGGACTTGTTCTTCTTTTGTAGTGGGGTTCTGACTTGTCGTTTTAGGTGGTGGTATTCTGAATTCAATTGAATGAATGGATTGAGCAGCTCAATTGTGGATTTGCTTTGGGGTTCTTGACTTTGGGATCTTGACTTTGTGTTGATGGGCAACGGTTTACTACATCATCATCACGAAAGAAAACTATTTATCACATTTGATCATCATCTCACCTCGAGTTTTGTATTATCGACCAATTGTTTCATATCCAGTCATATACGAGTACTCGCATCAGTATAATGTCGGTAACTATCGACAGTGGACCACATGATGGTCCTGATAGGATTGTTCCCGAAAGCTCTCCTAAACGACCATTTGGAGAGCGTACACACTCCCTTGTGAGGGCTTTCACTACAAAAGATGGATTGATTGGAAACTATGACTATGGTATATTCAAATCATGACTAGATTTTCTCAGCTCCAAAGCTAAAACAATATAGCATTTCTCTTCAAACCCAATCTCCCCTTCATGAAGAAGTCAAAAAGACGAGCACCTTTCTTCGGCCTTCAAGATCGCATGCCAGTCGTACTAGGTCTCCTCCTTGGATTTCAACATTCTCTCGCTATGTTAGCGGGTATCATTACACCCCCCATTCTCATAGCCGGATCGGCATACTTCGATACGGAAACAACTCAATATCTCGTGTCTACCTCTCTCATCGTATCGGGTATCTTATCCGCAGTCCAGATCACCCGTTTCAAGATTATGAAAACACCTTATTATATCGGGACGGGTTTGATTTCGGTGGTGGGTACCTCGTTTGCTATTATCCCGCTCGCCTCAAAGGGCTTTTCGCAAATGTACGCAAATGGCATGTGCAAAACCGCGGATGATGGAACGCCATTGCCGTGTCCGGAGGCCTATGGAGCGCTGCTTGGAACGGCTTCACTATGTGCACTTCTTGAAATAGGTCTCTCGTTCATGACGCCTAGACTTCTGAAGAAACTCTTTCCACCGATTGTTACGGGTCCAACGGTTATGCTAATCGGGGTATCACTTATTGAAACGGGACTGGAAGGTTGGGCAGGCGGAAGTGGAACTTGTATGTCAAGACCAAGTACAGGAGATTTCATGCTCTGTCCCTCTAACGTTTCACCTCATGCACTCCCATGGGGATCCGCTGAGTTTATCGGTCTTGGCTTTTCCGTCTTCATCACTATCATCATTTGCGAACGCTTCGGATCCCCCATTATGAAATCGCTCGCTGTCGTCCTCGGTCTCTTGGTTGGTTGTATCATCGCCGCCGCATGCGGCTATTTCGACAGTAGTGGAATTACCGCTGCACCTGTCGCATCTTTTATCTGGGTAAAAACATTTCCCCTAACAATCTACGGCCCCTTCATATTACCCCTCCTCGCCATCTACCTCATCCTAATGATGGAAGCCATCGGCGACATAACCGCCACTTGCGACGTCTCTCGTCTCCAAGTCGACGGCACCCTCTTCGATTCCCGCATCCAAGGCGGTGTCTTAGCCGACGGTCTCAACGGTATGCTAGCCGGTCTCTGCACCATCACCCCCATGTCCACCTTTGCACAAAACAACGGCGTCATCGCCCTCACGCGCTGCGCTAACCGCAAAGCCGGTTTCGCCGCCTGCTTTTTCCTCGTCGTCATGGGCATCTTTGCTAAATTCGCAGCGGCCATTACGTCAATCCCAGCACCGGTTCTCGGCGGTATGACCACGTTTCTCTTTGCTAGTGTGGCAGTCTCAGGTCTGCGCATTATTTCTACAGTGCCGTTTACGCGTCGTGCGCGATTTATTTTGACGGCGTCGCTGGCGTTGGGGTATGGAGCGACGCTGGTTCCGGATTGGTTCTCGTTTGTTTTTACGTATGAGGGGGGGGATAGCGCGAAGGAGGGGTTTTTTGATGCGATTGTTTTGGTGATGGAGACGGGGTTTTGCGGTGACGGCTTTTGTGGCGGTGGGGTTGAATTTGGGGTTGCCGGAGGAGGAGGGGGAGAGGGAGGGGGAGGATGAGGAAGTGGAGATGGAGGTTGAGGGTTTGGTGGGGGTGTTGGGGGGTAGGGAGGGTGAGGGGGGGGATGAGGGACAGGGAGAGGGAGAGAGAGGATAGGGAATTGGATATGAGGGGTTCTGGGGCAGGTCGGGTGGAACGTGCAAGTTTTGAGATGAGCAAGACGGTGAATGGAGATGCGGATGCGGATGTGGATGCAGAGGAGGGGGATGGGGATGGGGAGTTGAAGTCGAAGTGAAGTAAAATGGATGGCGGGCTTATTTGATGTAATTTCATGTACTAGCTAGGTATTTATTGTATAATAAAGGATATTTTAGGATATATATGGAAACTCATGAAGATATCTAGGGGTTAGGAAAAGGAGTTTTGCTTTTGAGTTTGCTTTTGATTTTGATTTTTTTATGTGTCTA
Organism: Sclerotinia borealis F-4128; assembly: GCA_000503235.1. Taxonomy (NCBI): domain Eukaryota; kingdom Fungi; phylum Ascomycota; class Leotiomycetes; order Helotiales; family Sclerotiniaceae; genus Sclerotinia; species Sclerotinia borealis. Next base: position 81,278 of record KI628597.1, on the reverse strand, counting down.
GATTTCTAGAAGTCTAGATGTCTAGAAGTTGATTGGTATAGGGGATGGGATGGGATGGGATGAGATGAGATGAGATGGGTTGAGTTGAGATGGGATGAGAATATAGATCTTCTATTTGTATTTGTATTTGTATTTGTATTTGTATTTGTATTTGTATTTGTATTTGTATTTGTATTTGTATTTATAATTATAGTTCTAGTACCTACCTATCTACTCGATCATATGTCTGGCTAGAGTTATAGTTATAGTTATAGTTATAGTTATAGTTATTATAGCTATAGTAATCTATCCTATGGTGGTCATTATCTTAAGCTTGGTATAGAGGTTATATGGTATGGGATAATACTGTGTTGACTGGATCTAGGATTGTGCTGGTGTCGATGTGTGGATGTGTGGAGGGGAACAGAGGAATGGACGGAGGGAAGAATAGAGGAAGGAATGGATGTGTGTATGGAGGGAGGAAGGAATGAAGGAGCAGAGAGAGGGAGAAGGGAGGTATGGGATAGGAGTGTGGGAGTGTGGGAGTGAGTATGAATATGATATATGAATATGGCTATGACCGGAAATGGGGGGGTATGGAGAGTTGAAAGAAGCAAAGGGAGAGACAAAGGTAATTTGGGAGGCTGTGATAGGTGAGGCGTGAAGTGTGGAGTGTATGAAGTGTATGAATTTGAAAAAAAGTTTGGAACTTGGAACTTGGAACTTGGGACTTGGGACTTGGGACTCGGAATTTGGAATTTGGAATTTGGAATTCGAAGGATGGTCTAGAGTACTCGAGTAGTGTTGGAATTTTGGGGAAAGAAAAAGCAAATGGTGGATTTAATATAATATATTAATATATAATAAAGATAAGATAAGTATTAGAACTGCCTCAAGAGTACAGGTATATAGTCTAATTTCTGGAGAGTTGTAACTTGTGTGGGGTGGGGGGAGAGGGTGAGGAGGACTTAAGGTTAATGTGTATGATGAATCATTATGTGTGATATAGATAGACTGGTATACATCTATACTCATATATCTATAAATTTATCTAGGTATTTACCACTAAGAATAATCAGAATATATACACCCAAAATCTTAACAGAAAGATCGTAGAAGGTTGAAAAGTACCTATAGTTTTCCCGGTGAGATACTGAAAAGTTCTCTAATAGTCCAATTTAAATTTTGAATTCATGTTTGAGATACTGAGAAAGCTCAAGTCAACCGGATGAGGATTAAGATGAGGATTAATTGCATCACATTATGTTACTCCTCGTGCTACTGCTACTGCTACTGCTACTGCTACTGCTACTACCACTGCCACTGCCAATGAATTTTGATATAAGTTCTGACTTCTGGCTGTGGTATATAGTATAGAGTATACAGTATACAGTATACAGTATCAGTGCAAATGTAAATGAGATGAGTTGGTGCTCTCTCTCGGTGGTGATAAATGATGGTTCAGATGATTCGGGAGAGGAATTGATGAAGAATAAATGGGGATTGTGCTTGTGGTGATGGGTTTACTTTAGAATTACTCGAGTAGAAAAGATTTATTGTGATATATGATATATATCGATCGGTATATGGCACATTTTCTTTTAGATGGGATTGGGGTTGGGATTGGGAAGATAATACTGCTGTGGTGGTATAGTATAGTATTATAATGGTGATGTGAGATGTGTAGATAGAATTTGAGAGAGGGGGATAGGGATAGGGAAATAGATAGCAATTGTACTAGTAAAATTGTAAATATTGTGAGATACAGTTTAGGATCTACCGCTGGTAGGAAAGAATATGGAATAGATTGAGCTCATGTAAACAGTAAGCCCGGTTGAGAGATACTACTCATTGGACGGGATGAAAGTGTCTGATATGTTACTGGCGAATGGTACTTGTAAAGTGATAATTGTGTTTTGAATTTTGGTAGAAGTAAAGTAAATGGATTGGTGGATTGGTGGATTAAGGGAAAGCTTCACCGAAATGCAAGATCATATGTAAAGTTTGTCAAGGAAAAGAAAAAGACGCACAAATCATAATCGGGAGAAATGTCTGGAATGTTAACATTGTCATGGACTGCAATATACCGGACTAGAATCAGCTATCAACACAACACTAACTCTATGTCATCCTGTCAAGAAGTTTCGCTCATTCACCCACACAGGATCACCATTATCGCCCCTCACTACTGGACAAACAGTTCAACCGCCCTACTACCCTTCTTTTGCTCCCACAACTCCCAAAATTTGGTCGCAATATGCTTTGGGTTATTAACCTCCTCTTGTTCACTAACTGGACCCCCAATCGTGACAAGTGCAACATGCACTTCATCCTTCGTCTGCTCAATCAACAACTTGACCAAATTGGCCTGAGCAGCCTTCGCCATACTCAAAGAGAATACCGGCGCAAAAGGTTGATAAATAATCGGTGACGACGTAACAAAAAGCGAAGGATGAGACTCTGGTTTTTCCTTGGCCAATGCTTGTAAGCCAGGAAGCAGCACCTTGGCCGTAGTATAAAGACCCAAATTTGGAATCTTGAAATCCTCTACAATATCCTCCTCTTTATATTCGCCGAAATTTCCGTAGCTGACTCGAGCGGCGTTGTAGATGACTACTTCTGGGGACCCGACTTCTGTCACGGCTTTTTGCAGTGCGGATGTTAGACCGGCGGTGTCGATGACATCGGCTGTGTAGGTATGGATGGAAGCTGATGGGGCTGCAGCGCTAATGAATTCGCGGGATGAGGATAGAGTTGATGGGGAGCGCGCGAAGAGCGCAATATGTGTGAAGGTATGGGTCGCGAAAAGACGGGGGATGTGAGATCCGATCATGGGACCGGTGCCAATGATGAAAAGAGGACCTGGGGCAGACATGATGGAGTTTGGTGAATTTAAGGGATGTAATGGATGTTTGGGATGGAGGAATGAAGAGTTTTGGCTTCAAAATGGTATAAAATATAAAAAATATGTGTACTGTGCCGTAAGCTTATGTAAAATTTTCACCTGCGAGGAGGTCTATTACCATATATTTTATGATCGAGACCCGTTACGAGAGGGAAGTGGATATCCTAGGCTATGCTCGAGTACTTTGGTAAGGATTCATTCCATGGTCACTTGTAGCCAAGCCTAAATGCTGCACTTCCACTGCCCCGTATTTTAGGATTGTGGTGTCATTGGAGTGATGGACCAACTCTTCCTTGTCCTGGACAAACAAGGTATACTCCGCGGAGTAGCGGAGTCGCGGAGTCTGAAGTCTTTTACTGCTTTTGATGCAAAGTTAAGAAGTGGGTGGAGTGGAGTTGTCTACCTGGTAATAACAATGTCAGTGATAGTATTTTGACTTGCTCAGCCGCTAGCGTATGTTTATCTGGTTGGAAATACATGTAATCAGTCATTCTTGATGATGATTATAAATTATGCACTCTGGGCACCCCAAAACAAGACAGACAATGATGTACTCAGAGAGAGTATGCAAAACATGTTATTGGTGCTTTTAACATTGGCATGTTGATAATTGCCAAGACTAGCACGAGCAACATCATTTCCGCCATCAAGCTGCTCCAGCATCGTTACTAATTGGCTTGAGATGGTCCATATGTTGAAGCCCAAGGATCATATGACTTTGATGCCATCAACTCTTGCATATGTCGTCTACGGATACCTACATTGCCACCATCAAAAATGGGTAACACGATAGCTGTGTTCAAGAGGTCTCCAAAGGGCTGCTCAGTACTGTAGGCAGTACTGCGATGGGTGGTCAGTGACAGTCATATTTTTGAGAATAATATCATGGCAGGAAACTCACATTCCAACAGCATTGATGGCGTCCGTAACTGCCTTGACACTCTCTTCCGAACAATAAATCTTCGCCGCCAATGCCAATTCACGTCTGGCATTATAGTCCCCTGGACCATTCTCAAGGGTATGCGCTGCCTTCCAAGTCAAAGCTCTGGAAGCTTCTGCTTTCATCTTAATGCCGCTTAGGAGGTCCGCTACTGCTTGTCTCGATAATAAATCTTCAGCTCCTCTGCGATTGTCGCTTTTGGCAAAAGTTAAAGCTGCCTCAAAAGCGGCTCGCATAACGCTGACACTCATGGCACCAACCAGGACAGCAGAACAATCGAATGATCCTAATACCAAGTGAGCACCCTCACCTGGCGGACATAGGACGTTCTTGGTAGGAACCCTCAAGTTAGTATATTTGATGTGTGGACCAGAGCAAGCAGGATGTCCCGCAGTTGGGACATGTTTGAGTGTTTTGAATGCGCCTTTTCCATTTCGTTCAATATCGGCTCTGGTTACGAGAAGTATCATGATGGCATCGGCAGGTTCATCGGAGGTAACACTTGTGTCGCGGCAGACTACACATTGAAGGTCTGCACCTTCGAAGTCCCAACCTGCACAATTGGTAGCCCACATCTATTTCTCGATTTAGCTTCACTTTTCAGATATGAGGTCAGCTTTTCTTCGGTTTCCTCGTACCTTTTCTCCGTTAAGTACCCATTCATCACCTTCAAGCGTGGCCGTTGTGTTGAGACCTGGAGCACCCTTCTCCAAGAAGTTGGCAACTCCTCCTGGTTCAGAGAATACTAAACTCGCTAATGGTGCACCTTTACCATTCAAAAATGGTTCCAAGAATTCTTTGTGCCCTTCCTTTCCAGCCAAATTAAATGGCGTCAAACCTAACCCAGTGGCAAAGATTGTCAAAGATGCGGAAGGATCAACGGCATACATCTCCTCAACTAATATAGTTGCTTCAACCAAGCTTCCACCTGCTCCACCAAGACGGGGTGTTATGAGGCCCTTGATCATGCCACCAGCAGTCGCATCACCATAGAAAGGCTTCAATGCTTGAAATTGCTGTTCATCTTTCTTTGCGGAGTAGACTTTCTTTATATCCTTAAGAGGGCCAGCAGCGAATGCAGCCGCACGTTTTCGGATGCCATCTTCAGATGCAGAGAGTTGAAAGTTAATAGGCATATTGTAGGATTTCCAAGTATATCACAGTTGGATGGTAAAAGTTCTTGGTTAGAAATATCTTGGATTGATAGAGAAGTATCTGAACTCTTTGTTGTTTGTTTGCTGATTTTGGAGAAACGTGGGATTCGAAGGTTTTTAAAGCTCAAGAAATCTTCCGAACTTCATGAGGGGTAGTGTTCTAAATAGGATTAGCGCTGATTTAATATTGTCAAATCGGAGTGAATCGGTTATATGCATGTAGCCAAGTTCGTTGGAAGGATATTGGCGACAGGGTATGTCAGAAAGCGCTGACAGGCCATTACTACCATGCCTCTTGGCCGTCGATTCTCCAGGCATCTCAGTTTGTCAAGCATGCCCACCGCAATCACACTTGAACCAGCAATATTTGATCCCTACAATATAACGCTATACCCATGATGTGAAGTGTCATATTACTGGCTCGTTTTATCTTCAGGAATTTCGGGAGTATGACCTTAAGGCTTAAGTATCTTATACATCTGTTCCGGGCCATAGCTCAATATCCCCATTGTGAAATGCCCTACGTACATTTCGAAATGAGCTAGGTTTCGGAGTGAGCTAGCTTATTTCGGAATGAACTAGCTTATACAATTCATGAGGGCATTCCGAAATGAGCTAGGGCATTCTGAAATCAATTTAGTATATAGAAAATGATTTATATAATAAACTAAGGATATTGTATAATATCACTTTACCAATATTTGCTTTTACAAATAAGCGAAAAATCATTATCAACTTCATCATCTGTCCCCATTCTCAATTATATTATCATTTTCATTATTATTAGCTATTCCAATACCTTTTTCCTTTACTAAGAATATCTTTTCGATATACAAAGTGAAGAAAGTGAAAATATGAAAGGAATTCATATATACATGACGGGGTGGACCCTTAGGGCATTTGCGAATAAGCTTAGCTCATTTCGGAATGCCCTCATGAATCGTATGAGCTAAGTGCATTTCACAATGGGGATATTGAGCTATGGCCCGGAACACATCAATCCCAATATGTTTTCATCATCTAAATGGGCACAAGTCCGACTTTATTTAAGATTGTCGTGAAATCATCGGCAATGATATCGTTTCGAGAGCGATCGATGCTGATCCCCCCTTTACCACGTTTTTGGTGCCATTCCCGTTGCAGGCCCCAAAGTTTAGTATTGGGTCTGGCCTCTCACCTCATTCTTTTCTGCACAAAACTGTTGTCAAATATCTCCTCGGAAACACCGACTATTTGTTTTTCTTTAGACGCATCCATTCACAATGTCAGCCACGGACCCCAATCTACCGCATGATTCCAAGGTGGATCAGATATTGGGAGTATGTTCTGCAATGTTGGTGATTACCACGCTGGTCGTAGTGACCAGAATTTGTACTCGTTGGAAGCTTGCTAAGGGTGGACTTGGGGCGGATGACTGGTGTATACTTGTTGCTTGGGTTTTGGCTGTGGCTTATGATCTTGATCCGATCAATCGTAAGTTTTTCTCACATACGAGTGAACTGTTCCTTTTTGTTCTCTAAATCGTGTTGTCATTCTTGATGGCGAAGAATGGTGTCGATGTATGAATGAATGGCTGACCTGTATAACAGAAGTCAAGTTCGGATTGGGTCAACACATCTATGATTTACCTGAAGACACAAATTTCAGCGCATCTTTGGAGGTGAACTCAGAAAATCCAATTGCGAAACTCCCATTATGTTAACACCAAATAAAGCTCTACTACTTCGGCGAAATCCTCTACTTTATTTGCGTCGCCGTCACGAAGGTAGCCATCCTGATTCTGTACCTCCGGCTGGCCACCTCAAAAATACTCCGAAACATCATCTGGGGCTCAATGGCCTTTGTGATTCTCACATCTTTCTCCTTCGTTATTGCGACCGTATTTCAATGCACGCCGATTTCCAAGGCGTGGGAACAACCTGCCACGGATAACGGACATTGTATCCAAGTCAATGCTATGTTCTACGCTAATGCTGGTTTGGACATTTTTCAGGATTTGGTGATATATGTTCTACCGATGAGAATGTTGTACCAAATTCAGATACCAAAGAGGCAGAAATATGCGCTCATGGTTGTTTTTGCGGTGGGCGGGTTTGTGGTTGTGACGGGGATGATAAGACTTTATTATTTACAGGGCGCGCAAGCATCACAAGATCCTTCTTGTGAGTATCTGTCATCTCATATCGGTATTCTGATTAAAAGCCTTTCTTGTCTAACAATTTTCTAGACGACAATGTAGGCGGAGCCGTCTGGTCCAGCATCGAATGCAATATCGGCGTAGTCTGCGCCTCTCTCCCGCACCTCAAGCCTCTCTTCGATCGCTTCTTCCCTTCATTGATGGGTCGTTCCGTCGGCGCGTCCCTTCCCAACGCACCTTCTGGAGGAGAATTACGACATAGTGGTGGAAACTACGTTAAACAAAACAACAAGAACGAATACGAGTTGGAAAATGGAAAGAAGGCGAAGATGTGGAAAGATACATATGTAGGGAAATATCAAAGAGATTTAGTTAATGATATTGAAGGTGCAGATACGTTGTTTACGGGGAATGATAGTGAAGAGAGATTGAGGGGTGGTGGGGAATGAGGGTATTTATAAGAGTACGACGATTGTGGTTAGTTAGTAGGATTCCGATTCAAAGGTGATGGATGGATGGATGGATGGATGGATGAATGATATGAAAGAAAAGAGAAGAGCTTGTGATGAAGAAAGATCGGTTTAAAGCATGGTATGGTAGAGTAATATACAGGCGTTGGGTTAATGATGCTATGTATTACCGTACTTGCAATCGGAATGGGGTCAAAAAGCTTTTCGAGAAGAGAGTCTACGGGAGACCTCTGTTTTGACCTGTTGGAGTTTTGTAAAATATCTAAAAGCATGTGTTATATTATATTGTATATTTCGAGTAATATATTGTATAAAACGTTTCAAAATCTGGGTCTTCCTATTTATATTGACCTTCATTTGGCGACTTCTCCCCCATGTCTCCAGATCTAACCCCTGACGAGATTTCACCCGAGGTTACAGTACAGTTATATTATGGAAATAGGTAAGTAAGCAAAGCGTTTCGGACTTAGGACTTAGGTAGGAATTCTCAAATGAAGTTTTCTGTCATCGGACTTGTTGCTTCTTTCGTACTCGAGTACCGTATAGGAAAAGCTAATATGTGAATTGACGCATTGTGGGTTGAGACCCTGGAATACTAATAACCTCACCCCATACCATATCATTTTCGGGATTTCCGTGTTGGTGTTGAAATATGTGTTCCTATCGTCCGTTGTAGATCAGGACGGATGGAAATTATGACGATATAGAACCGGTGATCTCATTTCATGTATATGTAAATACCAAGCAGCAAGGAAGGAGCTGCATGAATCTCGCAGGACATCAAGGGAAAGACAATTTTGAAGCAGCTTCCGGACACTTGTGGACATTTCGGAAGTTTTTTCGGGAGATTGAAGCTATTATAAGAAGCTGTAGGCTGTGGAGCTCAACATATCACAATTGAATACTAAGTGCAAATTTTTGAGAATTGCTCCGAATAAAGCAAAGCAAATTATCATATTCTTATTGCTATTTATAATTCGTGTACTTTGAGAGTCTCCATATAACGACCGAGACATGACCTACATCTAATAGGCATTCTGTGCTTTGCGTTCGTCGAATATCTTCAAAGCTTCTTCTGCGGCCTTTACACCAGAAAGTGCCATAGCGCCGAACGTGGGACCCTAAAAGAATTCACTTTAGCATTTGTTACAAGGGGGGATGAGTGGAACTACGAACCATACGGTTTGCACCATCAACCTCTGATAGTTCCATGCCTCCAACAATTAAGCCTGGGACAATTTCTCTGGTTCTCTTGACGATGGCATCTTCGGCGACCTGTAACATCGGGGAGTTAGTAGTTGCCAACTAAGGAGTGGCTTTGCAGTGAAGTGAAGAAGTAACACTGCATTAGAAAGTGAAGAGGTTATGGGAGACAAAAGAATTGCAGGGATTTTGGGGATCGGAGTGTGAAACCAAAGAACTGAATGCTTACGTTCATATCTAGACCTCTCATACCACCGAGTTGCTCGATCTGATTCATGGACACTAGACGCTTGACACAGAATGCGCCGAATGGACCATCGTGGCCAGTGGTTGAGATGACGACAGGAGCATTAATTGTGTTTGGATCCATGCAACTTTGGTCGTCATGATGCATTGTGACAAGTGTCCAGTTTGTGACCACACCAGCGATTCTGACCTTGCCGTCGGCAGTTTGACGTGTGATAAGATCTTCAACCGCGGTTGCATTGAACAATTTGATGTTGGGGAAGGCGAGAACTTTCGAGAGAAGAGTGGATGTGAATAAAGCCTGTTGATGACCTAGTAGTTAGTACTATAATTTAAAATCTCTCGAGGCAAGTTGGTGAAAGGAAACATGTGGGAACATACAGCATGCTTTACTACAACAAGATCTCCCTCATCCTCAAACGGCACGCCAATTTCGGTCAAGAAGGCTTCGGCAGGCTTTCGCATAATCATGGCACTGAAGAGCTGTCCACCCAACCAAGCTCCTCCACCGGGAGAAACCGAAGCCTCAATGATGGCGATCTTGAGGTCAGGACGAGCCTTTCCGAGCATGTATGCAGTACTGAGACCACAGGATCCGGCACCAACAATGACGATATCAGACTCGGCATAGTTGTCGAGATCATTGAAGTAGCGGCGGGTCATAGCACGCGAGACTTGAGACTCACGGATGGGAGCAAATGTAAATCCTTGGTCCCATTTCTCAGCAAGTTCAGCAAGTGTTTTGCCTTGAGTGGTTGTATGAGTAGGGGTGATTTCGAGGTCAAATCCGGGCTTCAACTGAACTCTGTCGATGGGAGATGATGCCTCGGTGAACATTGCTGATGGTGGTGCCATTTTTGAAGTGTTTTGAAGTTAATTTATCTGTGAAAAATTAGTGACGTCCATGAGGACGGGATGGAAGAGCATGATCCTTTCGCTGGTATTATCCAGATCAAGTTCATATAACCGTATAATCTCAGAACGACCCCTCATCAGCGATACCCTCATTTCATCCCACGTAGTAGGATGGTGAATGAGAAACAGGCTGACGATTTGCAGGATCGAACACCGGTTCATGCGAGAAATAACTTATACAATTGATGAGATACCTTGATCCGCAAGCGGATAATATCCTTGCTGAGGACTACATGATTCCGGATGGTTGGAAGTGAGTTGTACTTGATACTTGTAGTCGTTTGCTAAATTAGATCACATTGACAACGTTAGTTATTCTCTAAGTAGAGAGAAGATAGGTAGGTACAATACCGGTACTGACGATTGTATTGTTTGTGATAGAAAGAGATAATTTTGGAAAAGGTGATGGAGTTGAAGGAGAGCGATTGTGTTGGGAATTCTACAATTAAATAGTCCAAATATTACCTGAAGGCTAAGTGAGGGGTAGCTTTTTAGTGACCCCCACGCACAACGGGAAATACCCTTGTATAGAATGCATCAAACCCACTATCGCCGCTATCTGATTGATTGATCAAATGTTCTGATATGTCAAAGTTTAATTTGACTGGAGGATATATTTGATCGACAAGGTAGATCATCAAAGCATGAAACTAACGACCTTTCATTGGCTTAAATCGAGCTCAGAATAACCTAGACAGTTCCCGGGTTACGGAAGTGATGTGGGTGCAAGCTAAAGGGCTTGAGACGGATGGAACCACCCCGATTCACGGAGGCACATTGAGAGAATTGCATCAGAAAATGATTATATCGTTTGCACATAGCAATGACATGTCGCGCCGACTTTCATCCCTGTGGCATTGTTTTGTTTTCTACTCGAGCACCGGGGTGGATTCTTGTAAGAGACTATTCCCAAAGACAATCACTTGAAGCTCCGAATATCTGAGTAGATAAGACTGGGCTACAATGAAGAGACTATTTACAAACGGGATGCTTCTAGACCAGGAATTTTGTTCCCATTACTCTTTAGTATGTACTGAATATCCAGCCGTTTTACCTGTTGCTTAACACGTATTACACATTGCCGTTACTCGAGTACATCAAGAAACATTTCAAACACATTTCTTCAGTAGAACCTAATACTTCTTGATGGCACTTTCCAACCTTTTCCGATCATGTAAATTGCAGAGGGTTCTCGCTAATTCCATAACCCGTTTGTCTTGTGCAACCCGACAGTTTGGGATGGAATCTCCATAGATTATCCCAACTACCGGTAACTATTTAAATGAAAATACATACTTTGTTGTCTACATCTTTTCCGCATATTTATCATTGAAGAGTTGATTTCGATATTGTGTTCAGCGTGCTTTCAACTCAGTATGGGTAATGTTGGGGGCTATGAAAGTCACCATCGACACAGAGCTAAGGTTCGAGGTTACAAAAGAAGCCATCGATATATAGACTAACATAAAGAAATATATAGGTTACAGAGCCAACGAAACCAATAGCACCTACAAAGACAGCTATAAAGATCAGCAACCATCACTATGAGATCGAGTTATCCAAGATACCTTACTTGGCAGCTTATGCCCGCTTTGAAGCCAACACTAAAGCCAACACTAATCCAGGATCTCTACTCGTCCATGGCCCAATTGCCCTCTTCGAAGTAGCTCTCATAGGAATAAGATTAGGGTACGGCAACTGCTTTGACTTCCTTCCCGCCGAACTTCCACATTACCACACCCTCTGTGACACATACGACTTTCTACAAGTCGACGGTCTCACTAAGCAATCTTTCGAGCAGATAAAAAGAGATATGAAACTTGATATGTTCAAGGCTCGCGATGCCGCTTTCAGATTAGTGTACCTAATATTAATAGGCGAATTTAAGGACGATGAACTGGATAGCAACAAGGCCTATAATGTCGTTCTGTACGTTTTAGGCCACCATGAAATTTTCACGCCGCAAATCAGGAGGGTGGTTCGAGCGGCATATTAGGAGCGATTTGTGAGTTCGGGCAGGCAGAGAAGACAATTTGATAAAAGAGAGATTATGGATTTGGATTCGGATATCTTGCATTCTTTTGGCGATTATCAAGCAAGATATATTCTAGGAGTTAATGAAAGTGTTTAAGTTGAATATGCCTTACACTCCGCATAGATACTTCCCAAATACCCCATATTGTCATTTCATATACTACAAGGCCTAAAATATAAGTGTATGTTCAAAATTTAAACAACCTGCTTAAACTTTCGGTCAAGACAAATAACATGCTTGATGTCATCTTCCAATTTTTATTCTTTCTTTTCACTTCTAATAACGATATTTCATACCTTGCACAAATATGGTAATTTTAGGCATCTCTTGAAGGTAATTCCTAGATATTCTGAACAAAATTTTAAACCAAGTGAACTATTCTATTTCTAACAAGCTATTAAGACTTTTTGAACATCCGAAATACAACTAGACTACTGAACACCATACTCAACAAAGGGACAATATATTCCAGTATTCATCAGTCCCTAAGCAATCAATACAATAATATACATCATACACGCCAAGCTTCTTAGATAAGCATAACCTAAAAAACTCCAAATATCTCGACCATTATGAAATACACCGCGGTTCCCAATTCTTGTTCTTAATGTTTAAATGGGCCATGAATATAAAACAGGATAAGATTAGATGCCAAATCTTTTACCAACGAATCAGATCTAGTGGCCTTGGTAGTGAATTAGTAGTGCTTATAGTGCTTATAGTCACAATTGTTACTCTATAAAAAGCTAGCGAGTAAGGTGCAATCTGATTTTTACTGGAATTAGTTGTTCGATGTAGTAATACTACTGTAGAACATGCTAGGTACTGTTGGGTTACTTTAATTAGTCAATTGAGCGCTATGGAAAGACACGACGCAGTAGTGATCATTGTCCCCACCGTGTCAGAGTTGGTAGATACAGTATGGTTTGTCACATTTGCATCAATAGAAGCCACTGCTGAGATCGAGTATGCAGAATAGCATTAGGTTTTAAGTGAAAAGGATCTATGAAAGTAGACAACAACTCGATTCTCATTGTTTCTGGCTCTGTTATATGTGTTCCGACCATGCGTCAACACATGGATTAGGAAATCAACTACGCTCAAGGGCAATGTACAAGTGTATCGATAAATGCACCAGTTGATTCATTCGTGAATGCCTTGGTTCATATTTACTAGGTTTATTCTTCTACAATCGATTAGTTGATACAACAACTTCGTATACAGCCCATGAGGCTTGACTCTTGAGCTAAGCTCGTTGCCCATTCCCTGTGTTGTGTGATATATGGCCCGGAACATATGCAGAAAGCAGAACCCATGGGAACTTTTACGAATGGTATTAATACTCGTTTCGTGCCGCGAAGCGAGATCAGCTTTACGAATTTTGGCCTAGACGTACAATTAGCAAGCACTAATCGCAAATTTTTGTATATGTCTGATTGTAGTAAAGGTGGCATCCAATCACGCTAATCGTTGGCTATTATGTAGAGTTGATACTGCACGCGATTTTTACTAGTTCTGTAACTTGTGAGAGATGGGCCCTGCTCAGACCAGACCAGTGTAGCCAGTATTGCGAACTACTTTAAGCTAGAAGTTCGAAGGGTGGTTGTTTGATATATAGACTATTGGAATGTATCTAAATTAGACTAATTATTCAATTAGTATCTTGATTCCAAAGCTTATTCTGTAATTCTTTGATTTATTGATATGTAATCACAAATACTTAATTTTGTTTACAAATCCTAATCAGATTTACAGATTCATTTATCAAAAGTAGGGATCATCTAATAGATTTATAGATTGTCAATACAGACTTATCAAACTGAATCATCTGATTAATTTGTATACTGGTTTGACTAGTCGATCAGTGGCTACACTGGCTGAGACGGTCTTTTAGGTTATATGAATGCGGCTTTGGGGGCTTGTTTCTACAACTTGCATTATAATACTTATATTTATTTAACTATATTTATTTAACTAACGCGCCATTGTTATCCTGAATCTTCACTTTCACTACTGCCTCCCTGTCATCCGTCCTAATATCTCACCAGCGTTCTCACTATTGCATGCCCGCAACCAACACCTACAGATCCTGCACTACCACGGAGCTCCTTCGAAAATCTGTGCCAGCCCTTTGTACTTATCCAACACCGTTCCATCTTCATGAGCTGGAAGCCATGCATCCAACGCAAAGAAGTAAAGCATAGGCTCCATTTTCTCCTTCAATCCCCAATAAATATCGTCATAAAACCTGCAATGCATGGCCGGTGTATACTTCACGTTCTTCCAGAACTTCAAATCTTCCTCGCGCCCGACTCTTTTCAATTCGGCCAGATAATTCGGGAACCCCAGACCCATCACCTTAGCTCCATCGAGAACATCTCGAATACGAGCTCTATGTTCCGAACTAACGATATCGTCATCCGAATTCCGGAAGTCGGTTGACCACATTTCTGTATCGAGGTCGACTATGCGAAGGTCGATGGCGGAGTTGGTCTCGCGGCAATAATCAGATGCTGCGAGCATCGTTACCATTTGGAAGACCTTAATATCAGGACATACTCGGCTAACGAGGTCAAGAATATCCTCGTATCTTTTTGGATCAGGAATAGTATCTTCTTCGTCCGTTCCGAAGGCCGTGAGCGCAATGCGAGTGACTCTTGTAAAATCTATGCTCCTTCCGTATCGATATAGCCTCATAAGATCCGGAATATTGAGCATCAGAGTGTCTCTCACAGGGTCGATATAGGTATGCCCGATTGCGTTGGCTGCTTCCCACGAATAATGGATCGGTTCTCCATCGTCACCCTCTGGCGGTCCCGAAATCTTGATCTTTTTCATCTGGCGGTAAACCTCTCTCCTTGATGTTTTGCATGCATTCAGAAGCGGAAACAAGTATTGTGCTTTAGGTATCTCGGTATGGATATGAAGAATGAAGCTCCTAGGGTTCTTGATAATCTCGAAGAAGAAATCGACCACTGGTGATCTGTGACGAGGGATGGCCTCCTTAAATATCATGCCCTGTAGCTCGAGAAGAAGAGACTCAAAGAGAGAGAAACCACCAACGTCATTCTCAATCGTGGGGAACGACTGAAGTGGCGGGCGGCGCCATGGCTGGGGATCAACTGTAATTGAGAAACCGTTGTTGGACACATGCAAGACCGGTAGGACATCTGTTTAAAGGTTAGCACCAAGCAGCTATATTTGTAGAATAAATGAGGGCCGATACTTTGAGAGTTCATGGTCTATCAGTTGGATAGTTGTTTGTTGCCAGGTAAATGTTTTTCGCAAGCGGATGTTGATGGAGGACGTCGAATCTGATTGAAAGCGATTATACTCGCGATGAATTTGGTGGTTCTTGATTGCAGAGAAGATGTATCTGGGAGGTTGAAACTTGGAATCTGAGTTGTGGACGACGATTCTTTAGATAAACTTTCGTGGCTGTGAAAGTGTTGCAAGATGGAGTTTGAAGGGGAATAGTTTGAAGAGGGGCAATAAATAAAGGATTTATGATACGGTACCGCCGTACTAAATTATGTAACATCTTACAATAGGATTGGAGTACGGATATGTTGCGGATTTCCACTGGATGAAATTTGCGCTTGCGATCACGATAGGCAACTATACTATTGTAGAACAATTCTGGTTACCGTGGTGCCTAAACGAGAGATAGAAGTGAAGTAAAGTGAAGAATCAAACCCGGTGAATGTTCAATATTCCCAATACATGAATTCATTAGGGTTGTGGCTCGATGATGCAAATTAAGCGTCTCCATAATAACATTGACATGATATTGACAGCATAAAGAAGCCTAAAACAAACTTGCCTCGCACACGAGGCTTTTTAACACAAAGTTGACAGTATTTATACTTTCGGGGATCTTCTCTACTGACTTGCAGTAGGCCCTTTTAGAATTACCCACCCTATCGTCAACATTTGGTGTTTTATTCTAGTAACTTGATGACGAAGATACTCGATGGAAAAGTATTGATTATTAAAACGTATTTGATACGTCTATAAGTTCCTCTAATATTCCGATGAGAACTACATTCAATTATTTTAATATGTCCCATACTTTGAAGGACTTCCGTCTAATTTCGAAGCCAAAATCCAAATATTAATATTCCAATTCTATCCCCAAGTGGTAGTTTTGAACTCAAGCTCAATTTTTCGTAAATCCGCAAGAGAGAACTTGGCTTATTCCGATTAACCTGTTCTATACTTTCAAATAGGGAAGTAAATACAAGATTTTCAAGCGCCATTCATCATCATTTGTATAATGACAAGAGTCTTACTTTCAATTAGTACTAACAGATAGTTTGAACCCCCTATTCATTTTGGCGAATCAGTCACGTGATCCAGACGATCTATCTTTTGTACACTCCCCGTGCAATCATCGTAGGGTATTACAAGAGAGAGAGGGAGAGATATGAAGTTAACAGGTCACAATACGAAAAGATAGGAGAAAATTAGGAAAAGTATTTAGGGTCTCATTTTGATACATCTCATTGTTGAGATATAGATCGAATTGAAGTATTACAGAAGTTTTATTAGGACTTGGATTTGGAGTAATATCAAACAAGTTGTATATGTTATCTAGTAGTAGATGATAGTTTTTAAGTAATATCTCATATTCGTCCGAAAATATCTCATACCATTATCATCCGATAACAGCACCCATTCACCTATCCGATATTCAATCATCTCATCAATTACTTTCCGAAAAGTGAATTGTTTCTTTCACGCAATCATCGAGAATCGAGATAGATCGAGTCTGCTGCGAGCCTGCGACAAATCGACGAGGCCATCAAGCCATTTACTCATATAAGGTGGTGGTGTATGGTAACCGGAGCATATACTGGCCGGCAGTATATGATATACTATAAATACTGGTATATAGAATGATAAATGTGTTTGGAAACCAGATATATATATTCTAATCGGAGTATTTGAATCAAATTTCCGTATATCATCTGAAGGTTATAGCTTTTCCGAATCAACCCGGTTGTTCCAAACCCGCCCTAATGGGCCGAATCTGTGAAATCTGAGGATATACTTGAAGGTGATGATAATAATATAAGCTTGAACCTTGAGCTTGGTATTCAAGTTTTATATTGTGAAATATGAGAATGTACTTGAAAGTGATGAAAATAAGCTTGAGTTCTATATATATAAGGGCTTTATAATAATAATATATTTAAATTTGGTATCGAAGTCATTTCAAAATCGATTATAGGGAGTGGTAGTGGTAATGGTGGTAGTAGTAGTAGTAGTAGTAGTAGTAGTAGTAGTAATAATGGTATTGGAGACTAGTAGTGGGAGTAGTGGTGGAATTGGTAATGGGGGTGATAGTGGTAGTAGTAGAGGCAGAGTAGTTGTAGTAGTAGAGTTAGTAGTGGTAGCAGTAGTATTGATATATAATTAAAATAGTAGCAAACGCTGGTATATAAAATGTTAAATAGTTCTTTTTTTTTCAGTATATAGTATTTCAAATTTTTATATAGGAGTATATACTAGTAGTTGACTAATAGTATTCATATATTGGGTATCAAATGCAATATTCAAAGTTTTATATATGCTACTCTTGAAATATTATATATGTATACTAGTATATATTCAGTTACCAAACAGGCCCTAATAATTGTATAACTGAAATCCCTTCACAAGTTAAACGATTCCAGAGTATTTAATAGTCCAGAATATAGTCCAATAATAAGATATTTGTAATTCCTGAATATATCTCAAACATTATTTAAATTAGAAACATTGAATCTATCAAAAAATATTGAAACTATTTCAATTGTTAAATACATTTGAAATAATAAATTGCTTGAATCTTTTTATTAGTTGAATAGTATCTAATAGTCCAGATTGTACTCCAACAGTTGCTTGAATACTTTCCCAAGTTGAATACTTTTAGAGTATCTAATAGTTCAGATTGCAGTTCAACAATGAGATATTAATAATTCCTGAATATATCTCAAACATTACATTGATTTAAAATATTGAATACATCAAATTATTGAAACTATTTCAATGAATTGCTTGAAATGATTCAATTCTTTTTAAGATTAAAAACATTTCAATTACTATTGGAATCTCTTTCATTAGACTATAGTCCGAACTATTGGATACCAGGTGAATTACAACTTTGCTCATACCCCAACTGAGAGCGCAATACGGCTGATCCGAAGTAAGTCCTCAACAAAAACAGGTTGTCGCGTGTACTAAGGAAGGAAGTGAATCCATTCACAGACTCAATACGGCAGGAGCCGTTTTTGCAAATGCGGGGAAGGTTCGATCTGCCATCAAGGTCTCTCTATTTAATAACCTTTCCTTTCCCACTTACCACCTTTTTTTTTCTCCCTCACACAACACATTCTATCCTCATTTCTAACCTCCGGCCCTCGAATCACTGATCCATAACTATACACTCTACATAAAGTAATCCTTCACAATGCCACAGAGACCTACACGTACTAGGCGCCCTCCAGCGAGATATCGCGATGATTCCGACCAAGCCGCTTCATCTTCTTCAAAGCCTCCCGCATCAGTCGCACCTCCTATCATGGTTTCATCGCCCACTCCTCCACCTCCCACCCCCTCATATTCTACCTCTTCTTCACCCAGTATTACCCCATCGACTCCTACTCCATCAACCAGAAGAGGAGGCACAATTTGGAGGGACGAAGTAAGACGTACGTTGCTGCAAGTAGACGAGGAAGGTACATCCCCTGTGCAACCAGTCAGCCCTCCATCTCAACCAGGTCCAAATGCACTACCAGTCTACACCAGTGATGATGAGTACGATATTACATCATCCGGTTTCGGTCTGAAACACACCCCAGAGTGGGATGGCGCAGGCATCGACATGAATGATTATAAGCCAAGATGGTTCCCTTCTGTAAGTTTCCAAACAATTCATCTATTAATTCCACGCTAACTTTGTTTGCGACATAGGCTCTTGTAGGCTCACCAAGCTACGAGAACCTCACCGATGCCTGCAAGTTGATGATGGTCCATGAACTCACCAAGCGTATGACTTTCAAGACGATGGTCTCTTGGATGCAACTCACCGATACTCAGCTCATTGACTTTGTTCGCATCTATGAGTTCCAAAGCCAGCGCAATGTGGAGGAAGAACGCCTTACAAATATCGCGATGGAGCGCTTGGATAAGATCAGAAAAATGCGAGACGTGACCACCAAGGACTGGGATATCGCCTTGGAGGAGGAAGTCGACTCAAAACTTAGCCCGTCGTTGATCGATAGCCCGATTCCATTGGTGGAGATTGGACGTACGATCAGATATCTTCAATCTTTCCACATCCAGGAGGAACTGGAAGGTCTCCGAGTCGACACACCTGAGGGCCCGCAAGTCTTCGCTACAGATGATATCCCTCCCTTCCTTGTCATTGAAGAAGTCAATGAAGCGATGAAACGCTACGCCAAGCTTAGTGTTGAACTCGAGTGGGAGCTAGACCATGATATTGGTCTTAGAGACTACATCGAGCATGAGACCGATCTTGCAGGAGGAGTCGAGGGAATTGTCCTTTCTGACGACGAGGCCGAGAAGCCAGCTCAGCGTCCAATTGGACGTCCAAAGAAAACAAATAGGAGATTCGCCAATAAGCCACTCAAAATCAAATCCGATCTTATCAAGCTTAGATTGCCATCGAAGCTTCAGCAAATGGAGAGTGTGGAGGACAATAACGAGGCAGAGGGCGATGATGTGAGTAAAGGAAAGGGGAAGGGAAAGGGCCGGAGAGTTTAAGAATTTCATTTTTGTCTGTAAATTAGTATCCTACTTCAGGAAATGAATAGGCACCTAGCATGATCATATAACTAGGGTTTCTTTATAAAAAAAATCGAATAATTTTCCAACTTTAATGATCCATATTCATACATGGCGTGATATCTTGATGGTTTATCTTACTGCTGACTGGTAAAGGTTGAAAAGTCATCTAGAGTATTCTATGAAGATATCGCTTTGAAAGATATAGTGAAAGGTGATTATTCAAGAGTACCACCCTCTGAGTAGAAGAGGCTGCGCTTGAGAAGCAAGAATATCTACAAGTGCATCCATCGTACGAAGCGTTGGAGAATGTGGGTTTAAAAGGTTAGAATGAATATAAACATGCAAAGATAGTATGATGAGTGGCACGGCGGATAGGTGGGTAGATTGAAAGCAGCAAATTATTAACCCAACTTGAAAGCCCCAACCAACTGTGCAAATGTATCGCGCGCGCAATACTTTGTATTAAATCTATATGGAAAGGTAATCGCAAATTTATATCGCAAAATGATGATATATCGTATGAACATTCGAGGATTTATATTGCCAGCAAATAACTGTTGAATATAAGAACCTATGCCATTATGAAATATACATATAATGTTGAAAGAAAAAAAAGAACTAAAAAAAAGTCAGGTCTTCACTTGAGGGAGTAGCGCCGATAGCTAGTTACTCGATACTTCATGCCGCCAGTATTCTACCAGCGACCACCCAGTGGCCGTACGGCGTGCAGGCTCAAGGCCTGATTGGACCATTACAGTCAATCAGGAAAGTCCACGAATGAACTTTTTACCAAAGGTGAATCTGCTTAAAGCTTGGTACGACTCATTGTTCCCAAGGTGTCTATTATCTAATGTCCAGTGGCGGCATCAATTGAATGATAGGCGGGAAACCCACAACACCTAACTTTCATCAACCGTCCAAGCTAATCTTCTGATACAGAAGATCATTGGAGAAACACTGCATTAACATATATTGATAATGATCGATGAAGACTGCCTCTTCAACCGGGTAACGCATCCTCACACAAATTGGCTGTTTTCAGGCTCCCCCGGGAGAGATCTCGGTTACCAAGATGATAGAGTATTACCCACCACACTAGCCATTGCTAAACACTCGTGAGAATGTGAAGCAAGCGCTCTACCATTGAGCTACCAGCCAGCGGATGTTCGATACCTGACGCGAGTCTATTTAATAATATATCTATCAAATATGTTTGCCGAAAAAGTGAATTAATCTTTGAGGTGGAGATGCAAATGATGACCCCGAGCCACCAGAAACTGTTCAACATACATACAAATACCCGCAGGAATAGGATAATAAAGTTACTTGCAGGAGTATTGAAGTTTGGGATAGGGTATTATTGAAATACTGAGAACTTGTCAAATTAAATGAAGCGTTGCATACATGCGTTTCGGTCTTCGAAGGATTGGGCCAGCGCAGTCAATATTGATAAACAGAAACAGGCATGTTCTGCCAGAAAGACATCGGTTGGGTTAACTGCTCAAAAAGCTCGAAGGAACCAGTGATTGACACAATGAATACGCAAACTACAAAATGAAACATCGTGAACACGATCTTAACACCAATCTTGGGCGGTGTACTACGATGCGACCGGGCCTGAATGGAAATGTCGAGAGAGTTACCGGTAGACTATCTACTGGTTGAGTCTGATGGCTAGGCATGAGGATCTCAATGATCAAAAGCACTAGCTTTAGCCTTCAATTATACCAGATTGGTAATATGTAGTGAAGGCTGGAGCGATAATGAACATGAAAATGTTGAGATTGACGTCTACATCAATGAAAGTGGGGTAGGGGTGCGAATTGTGGACCCTGCTGCTTATTAATAGGTAGTGTACCATGACTTCCGGCCAATAGTCGGCTCTTTATAGAGCAGCTGTTTCTAAAATATCCCTCTTCAACTTTAAAATATTAAATTATTTGTATAAGATCTTTGAATTATTTATATATAAAATCTAATTATATATACAATGCAATTCATGTCAACTAGAATACAATTTACTCATTCAATGACAATCACCAGCAGTAACGAGACGAACAGGATGATGGGGGTACAATAGAATTCAAGGCATTAAAATATCTATTTCTATTTCATTTCTCATCACTCTCCGCAGCCAAAGCATCAATTCTCTTCGCAACCTTCAACGTACCCGATTTTCCCCTCGTAGAAGATCTCAAGGATCTGCCTACCGCAGGATCCGTGTCACCTGAGAGTGGCGTCACGGGTCTTTCGCTATCGAGGGAAGAAAGACTCGTGAAGCTATTTTCTCTGACCAAGGGTGATGGTACATCGGGAGTTGAGGATCTAGAGCCTCCGGTACCCACTCCGGAAGAAGTGGGTGACAGTTTCTGTCGAGTCGGGACAGGTAGTGTCTTCTTTCTTCTGCGTTCAGAGGTTGTTGATGCACTACTGCCTTTTCTCATATGACCACTGCCGGGTCTTTCGTCGCCTTCCGCTGTGGGTGTTGCGCTGCGGGATGAATTACGAGAATGGGAATGTGATCGCACGCTTGCACTTCGGTCGCGTTTCAGTGCTGTGTTTTGTCGATGAGGTCGATGATGAATCTTTTCAACATCCATAGCATGTCCTGATCTCCATCCATGATATCCAGTCCACCACAACCATCCCCCTTGTTGCTTTGCCAGTTTCCTTTCCCGGTCGTTTAGCTTCTGTCGTAGTATCTTTCGTCGCTCGTTTTCTTTTTCCCAGTATTCCGTACGATATATATCCCAATTTTCCCTAAAGTTTGGAGAGAAAGGCTTGGGAAGCAATAAAAGCTTCACATAATCGCCACCAGGTGCCAAGTCCTCTTCATAGCCCTTTGTATCATCATCTTTATGTATGTTCGGTAGCGCATGATGTCCACCATTTTTCGCAGCCTTCTCCGACTCCTTCAATAACGATTGATCCACAAACCGATATGAGCTCCCGCTGTTACCCGAAAACAACCCGTAGGAGAATAGGAATGATAATGCGGATAGTAACTCCTTCCACCATGACTGCTTGATGACCACCAGCTTGCAATTAAACCCTCTAAGTCCTCTGTTTGTAATGCCCACAAATCTCCGCGGCCACCGTATGCCTCGCTCCCATTGTCCGGTCCCCCATATTAACAACGCTGTCACTATTCCGCCCATAAAGCACACCTTCTCCGTCATCTCTACAACCCAGTATACGGAGCCTCCTACACCACTACCATCTTCCCTCGGCGCCAGAAACAACGCATAGCCAAACCATATATTCCACAGCCCCAGCAAACTCAAAAAGAATGCATGTTGCCGCCTTCGCGTGCGAAGCTGTAACCACTGCGCGCGGAGTGAAGCTTCGAGGATCAGAAGATTGAGGTAGATCTGCGGGGGAGAGGAGGGAAGGGATGCGAGGGGGTCGGTAATGGAAGGTTCGGATGGTGTGACACCACTGGTTGGGATGGGAGGGACATGGATCCCTGAAGGCGGTGCACCTTTGACGAGCTGGTCGAGTTTAGACATCGCGATGGATGAATGTGTTAAGTATGTGATGCTATGGAATTATCATGTTGCTGTTGCTGTTGCTGTCCTCGTAGCTATTATGGAGCATCGGAATTGGAGGCTTGTGCGCAATCGGTGGGAAAAGTTGTAAGTAATTATTTTGAAGATCAAAAAACGACTTGGACTGCTGGCTGTTGTTAAAGTCCAATACAATATCACCTGCCAATAGAATAAATTTAGAGTTGTGGAGCAATACGGACGATATGGGGGTGCATCGTTCACCGATAGGTACTGACTTTGTACTCTGTATGGTTGTTGAGGTTCAATATTCTAGAAGCTCGGCAATTATCTATTGGGAGGGTGCAGTTAGTACCATGTTTCTCTGATTCATTCTTCAGCAGCTGACACCGTCATCGGCGACGAAAGAATAGCTCATTAAAACATCTTTAATCCACCATCAGTGTGTATACCGATATATATATAAACATTTGAAGAGCCACACAATATTATTATTATTAATAGAGTGAGTACCGGTCAGTAGAAAAAGGACAACCTTTTCCCAATGTCCAATCGGAATGAAGCGAATGCGAACTGAAAAAGAAACATGCACTTTTCATGACTTCGGATTGTGGTTGCTCCGACCCCCGAATTATTGATCGCATTCGCATTTGCGATGACGACCTTGCAACAACCTATCTTTCACATTAAATGCTCAATAAATTCTTTAGATATCCCCTAATCCCTTCGATGATTAGATGAAGTCTACCGTCACCTTTACCTTATAACATACCTGCATGATATCTATTCTATGCAATTCCTCAATTCCTCAATTCCTCAATACCTACTCGAGTACTCGTACAAACAAACCATAAGCCAGCTGAAACTCGAAAGTGGCGTTTACCGGCCGTACCTGTCCCCAAAGTCCTTAACTCCGCCGATAGTAACATCACTTTCTTTATAAGTAACTGAGAGGTGCACGAATCACCTCGCATTCACTCAAATTGTATCAAACTAACCTCTCATCGCTGTTATTGCGATCAGGACCTTCGGACACATTCAGCGGACGAAAGTCTGTCCTTCCATACCTCAAGCAAATCTCCAACCTTACAAACTACACCACAATGTCTACCTCCGACACCGAGTCCCCTCGAACCCAACAAGCTCCGCTGGCTTCTCGGCGCGAGGCCCCCAAAGGATCTGCCCCAGCAAGAGGCTATTTTCCCTTGGGTTATAAGCCAGCGTTTAGTCAGTGGTGGGCTAGCATTTCACCGGCTGTCGCAGAGCATAATGTTATGTCCTTTGTTCCATATCTACAAAAGCCTCCGACACATACGCAAACTGGCTCCGCGCCAGTTTCAGCTGGCACATCAACTCTATCAGTAAACGATCCGAACGCCTTGTCGGCACCAGTACGAACTAATTCTATAAACGATCCACATGGCCCGCGACAATGGCATTCAAATCTTGTGAAGCTGAGTGGGAAGAACAGAGCATTGAATGAGTTCTCTGTCGAGAGAGTAGGAGAAAAAATCGACGATACACTAGTAATGCTTCACGGCTACGGCGCAGGTCTTGGATTCTTCTACAAGAACTTTGAAGGATTAAGTAGAGTCCCAGGCTGGAAGATATACGCCCTGGATATGCTTGGAATGGGACGAAGCACCCGACCATCCTTCAAAATCAGTGCCAAAGACCAAGCTGGCAAAATTGCAGAAACAGAAAGTTGGTTCATAGATGCCCTCGAAGAATGGCGCGTCCTCAAGAAAATCGACAAATTCACACTCCTGGGCCATAGCATGGGTGGTTATATGGCCGTTGCATATGCATTAAAGTACCCCGGCCATCTCAACAAATTGATCCTCGCCTCACCAGTTGGAGTTCCTGAAGATCCTTACGCAACCTCAGCAGCCATGCCCGAACCCGAAGAATCCACTCTTGCAAATGAATTCACACAAGATCAAGAAGCCGATATTGTGTCTCAATCATTCAACCCAAGCAGACGCACTACCGGCGGCGACAATAATAATTTTGGCAACATGCGTAACAAACGCGAGAACAATAAATCAAAACAAGAGCCAGCTAAACGCCCTCTCCCCTTTTGGCTCACATATCTCTGGGACGCGAATGTCTCCCCCTTTTCTCTAGTGCGCTGGGCCGGCCCCCTCGGACCCCGTCTCGTATCCGGATGGACCTCACGACGCTTCTCACATCTTCCCAACAACGAGAATGAAGCTCTGCACATGTACGCCTATTCACTCTTCCGCCAACGCGGATCCGGCGAATACGCACTCCCTTTCATTCTCGCCCCCGGTGCCTTTGCGCGCTCCCCCCTAATCCGCCGCATTCACGGCGTAGGTCGTCAACCCATTCCCCCCTCTCCACAATCACCCTCACCCTCACCCTCACCCACCACTTTCGCCCAAAAAGAACACGGATACCCCGTTCTCTTGATGTACGGCGAAAACGACTGGATGGACATAGCGGGCGGCTATGCAGCCGAACAAGCATGCAAAGAAGAACGTGAAAAAGTCCTTGCAAATGCAAGCAAAGAGGAAAAAGAATTAGAAAATGGTAGTGCTCAGGTCGTCATTATTCAAAAAGCAGGTCATCATCTATATCTAGATGGCTGGGAGGAATTCAATGAGTTTATGAGGGGAGAGATGAAAAAGACGAGGATAGATGGGCAGAAGATGAGGACGGTGCTGGAGAAATTAGGGGTGCAGGTGGAGGATAGGACGTAGGACATAGGAGTGTATAATGATTAGGTTGGGGTGCAGAAGGATTATGATATCAGGAGGGTTTTGTAGAGTTTCTATATCGCGGTACGGAAGCGTGGGATTACTAATATTGGAGTTTGGAGGGTTGTGCTAGATTTTATTTGGAACATGGCGAGAGGCTTTTTTCCCCACTAATATTTGTAACTTTACAACACCCCGCCAGACGCATTCATGGGATATATATACGTAGATCCATGAAATTAGACGAGAGTTCAATTCAGAAACATTGTCGAATAGGTCAAGAGACTCGTAGCAAAGTTGATCTCAACATAAATTAACACTACGTTATAAACTCTTAGTACATACACACATTTACACCCCTTCTCGTATTTCCTGGGTATATATCCAAACACATACGCGCCCACCTATTCCCATTCCCGTGATTAAGCTCATTATTACTCGTACATTGCAATCTCATCAACATTTCACATGAAATCTTCATCCTCTAAAACTTGGTACCATTCACATACGGTAATAAGTTTTGAGTACCGAGAGTGCGGCCCTCTGCAAAGCAAATGTGATTAGTATAGTATAGTATGATAACAAGCAGAACTTTTCGGGACGGTATATGTAGGCAGTACTTACTAACGAACCAAACAATTATACTAGGTAATTTGAAATTTCCAGATCGACCGGTAGCTCTACTTCGGCCGAGAGATACGGCAAGTACGGGAGCTCCGTCTGTCTTGTAGATTAGTGGATTCTTCGACCGTAACACCAAATCTAGGTTTTTGGCAAGCGCGAGTGCTTGTTTATCGGCATAGACATGTTGACTTGGTTGTGCATCGATTATATCACCCGCGGCCCAGATATCTTCGGCTCCGTGAACCCGGAGGTGTTGATCGACTTTTACATAGTTTTGCCCATCGAGTAATTTCTTGGGTATGTACGCGCTGTTTGGAATAATGCCGATGGTTGGTAAATAGAGGTCGCACAGTATGTTGTCGCCATTGGAAATGGAGAGTTCGGTCTGGCCAGTAGAGAGCACTTTTGTTGAGTTAATTCTAGTTCGAAGCCTTACATCGACGTCCATTTTTTCGAGCTCTTTCTGTGCCCCGGCGGCAATGGGGCTAGTTACTACCCCTTTTAGTATTTCGTCACTAGAGGTGATCTATCGCTCGGTCAGTACATTTGTATGCGACAAAGACGAATAGGACAATTCGTACTAAGATTATACTCTTCGTCTTTCCATATTCAAACCCCAACTCTCCAACGGTTTCCACTCCCGTTGGTCCTGCGCCTCCCACCACAATGGATTCTGCGCTTCCAACTTTCTCTCGAAATTCATGAAGAAGCTTTTTGGTTTCTTCATATCCCGACGGTGCCCCTTTCCACGGCACTTCGCCAATTGTGTGACTACCAGTGGCAATAACTAACGTATCATATGTTTGAACCATCTCGAAACCTGCGATGGTTTGGATTGTGACGGACTTGGCAATCGGATCCATAGTTGTCGCAGTGCCCAAGACGAACTCGAAGGACTCTTCAGGGTACTTGGAAAAACCAGGCGCAATCTCCGCGAACATCTGGGAGAGTATGTCAGTCATGAAGCAGACGGACGCGGGTTCAATGGACAGCAGTAGCATACCTTGTCATCTTCGAATTGACCTGGAACGATTGCTATTGTGATCTATGAGCATTGTTTTTACAAGTGCGCTGAGTATATTGCCACGAACCTCGAACCGATGCCATATTCCAATATAAATGGGTGGTGGGAGAGACCAAAATGACCTTGAGGTCAGGAATGGCTGGTAGAGTGGTTTTCAGAAGCCTGTAAGTCATTAGCTATTATTTCCATTCAATATGTAGCGAATTGTACTGACTTATGGGCGACTGTCAGGCCAGCATAGGAAGCACCGAGAATAAGGATTGTTTTCGCCATCGTATCTGCTGTTGATTAGTATTCTCTGTAAACGAGTGTCTTATCTTCTGTCGTCTTTATTGAAACATTCAGGAAATAATACAGAAAGTTATAAGAAGTTAGTGAGCATAGGGAAATTAGTAACTATCAATGCTGAAACAATGGCTTGATGTCAAAGGATGAGTGATAGCAAAGTAGTACTCGAGCAAAGGCAAATCGTTGGCCCATATTCATGGAACAGTCCACAAGGATTGTATAATAATAGCAATATCACACTCGAATATATCTGCCCCTACAATAGACCAGCCCTTCGAGTGTTTTGTTGGCTTGATACCGTGATGAAGTATCAGGTAGAAGGGGGCTCGAGGGAGGTCAACTTGAGTCTTGAGTGAAGATACTGAAGAAGTGAGGTTCAAAGAAGGCGTCGGAGGAAATGCATTACAGCGATTACCCTGTACATCATTGGCCCGGGAGATCTGCACGGACGGGATCTGTTCTTAGCCCCGTGTCGTATATTGTACTCAACCGAGATATTGACCAATCAACATCGGGAATCTCCAAAAATAAGTAAATTACCTGATCCGGAAATGGTCCAAGCGTCGCGACAACCAATAACATGAAACAAATATACCAACTTCAAATTCATCCTCATAACTGCAATCATCAATAGCTTCTTTTGGGGAGATCGTCTTTCAAAGCAGCATGCACAAGTTCACACTATGTCATTCATAAGGATGATGGTAACGTCTTATATTTGTTGAGGTAAGGGGATGCAAGG
This sequence comes from Sclerotinia borealis F-4128, assembly GCA_000503235.1. Taxonomy (NCBI): domain Eukaryota; kingdom Fungi; phylum Ascomycota; class Leotiomycetes; order Helotiales; family Sclerotiniaceae; genus Sclerotinia; species Sclerotinia borealis. The sequence continues at coordinate 52,596 of KI628597.1, read as the reverse complement.
CACTGCAAGCAAGAGAAGAAGTAAAAAGGTATCGAAAAGTCCAAGATCGATTCTCACTTGTCTTCTGAGGTCTCCATCTCATGACCTTCTCAAAGTCGCCATGCGATACATCTGGATCGAATGCTTACGCAAACTCTAATACAGTATCCTGTACAAAAACAAGGGCTGATGTGGGGATACGGCCTAGGAAGTAAGCGAAGGGGCAGAGATGTACGGGTATGTTTATTACAACCATGTCTAAAAATCCATTAGATTAAGAAAACTGCAAGGTAGGATTTCTGTCGTGAACAACTGGGATACAAAGTATCGCGAACCGCCGTTCTAGAGTCTCCATATTCATCGCTCTATCTTCTGAAATCAGCAACACCACTCATTTTAGTAACATAATTCTCAAAACGATAATCAATACTCACTTCGCCGGTATGGCTATCCCATGCATGAAAGCTAATGCCACACTTCTCACGGGTAAAGTTACCTACCCACTATAAGTTTCTCTCAATATGGATGAGAAGTTCACAAGATGGCTTCTCCAGTATACCTCCATTGCCAGAACTCCGAGTAAATAAATGATCGAGTAGCCGAAGATCATTTCTCTGTATCTTGCGTTCTTAGTGTAAATGTTCAAGTATTTTGTTTTTGATCTTGATTCGAACTTCGAACAACCCAGTCTCTCAATCTTCCTTCAATATTCGCGGCATTGTACCGTAGTTTAATCAATAGCTTCGCCACAGAACTCACCTTGTGCAGATTTCATGGCTTAATCCTTTTCATTATTTTGTTCACCAATCACATCGTCATCACATAAGAGCACATTTTAATATCTACAAGTCGTTTTGTTTTGGTTAAATTATGTTTATTGAGATGAGGCATACTTATTACTTGATCATGTTACCATTAATGTCATAATTAACCCCCCTGAACTTTTCACACCATCATCTCACCTATGCCTAGTCTATAACTTACTGAGTATCGGGTACTCTTGGAGCGAGTGTATCAGGAATAGCAGGTTCGTCAGGGGGCGCAGACGTATCAGGATGAGCAGATTCGCCGGGAAGAGCAAGTGCATCAGGAAGACGATGTCTTCCATTCAATCGTCGCAATCTACCCCATACAACCCTTGTATTCATATTCAGTATAGGTTGCGGATGAACATTTGGCGTACTAAGCACTTCTCTCAAACTCGGAAGTTGTGGCCCCCGAAGTCTAACGTTTGAAGGTTGGTGACTGCCATGTTCCGCCACGATAGACCCAGGAGATTCAGGCTGCTCATCATTGAGTAGATACCTCACCCTCATCCTCTCCATATCCATACTACCCTCCCTCATCCCAGGATCCGCTCCTCGTATTGGAAATCTTCGGACTCTTATCCATTGTCTGCAAACCGTTCTAATATTACTTACCGTATACTGTCTAGTGGGCCACGGATCAGTATCAAAGAGATCACCTCCTGCGAGATGTCTGGGGGCTTCGACATTCATGGCGTCGATTACCTTGGTCCAGGCCATGTAGGGAGCATTTTGATTTCCTCTGATTCTATGGATGGCACAGAGGTAGAGGAGATGTGCCTTTGCGTTAGGGACGTAAATTGTCATTTTTGTAATTTTGAGGGGGGAGAAATTGGGTGATCTCCGATATTTCTTGCTGGAAGTTTGGAAGTTTCTGATATCTGATGTCTGTGTGTGTGTTAGTTTAAATGATCTAAGGGTTGGAAAATTTCGGGGCTAGTTGAGAGTGATTGCATATATATATGTGCGAAAACGTCGTTGTTCTGACACCTGTTCCGGGTGTTTACTGATGAAGACCGAACCCATCTCCCCATTTCAGATGTCATCCGGGAAATACAGGACCTATCGGAAACCTCGATGTGTTGGGTTATGGATCTATTCATCAGTATATACCGAATAGTTATTCCGAATGCTCTTAGCATCCGTACTCATCAGACTATCCCATCTTGATAAGCTGTAGGTGAAAATCCGGTTGGATCCGCAAGTGTGTTGCCAGCATGCTTTCATTACTCATTTCATTCATCGCGTCTTCAAATCATCATCTACAGTGTTTCATTACCTATGTCATTCCGATTCATTAGTTTGTCAAGGTATCACTCACAAGCATTTCTTTACATTCATAAATCATTCCGTTAAAAAAAATACATTACATTTAAATTTCAGTCCAACTATCTCTCATCCTCTCATCTCTTCTGAGTCTAACCTAAAACTAGATGCATAAGTCTAAAAGAAAACGTCTAACATAAAACTAACATTACCTGACGCCTAACCCTGAGCCTTAAAAAATCAAAACACATCCAATTTACAAGACAACAAAACCGAAATCCGTCCTGACACTCAATCCCGACGCTATATGCTCCTCAATAATCTCCGTCAGAGTCTTTTCTCCTCTCGCCCTTCTGGCCTGTAGATCCCTGAACTTCCTGGTTCTCTCTTTTCTCGCCTCCTCCCGAATCCACCGCAGTGCTAATGAATTCAAGGTTTTGGGCAGATAGTGTCTGAAATGCCAAGGATCGCTGTCGAATTGTTGACCGCCGGGAAGATGCTGTTGCGCTTCCATTTGCATGGCTGTGGCGATGAGTGGCCAGATACCCCGTGGGGTAGGGTGGCCGTCGCGGATGTTGTGCGTGGTGCATAGCTTGAGGATGTGGGTTTTTTCGCTGGAGGAATAGGTGGTGGGCATGGTTAGTGAGGTACGGGTGTGTTTGGAGTTAGTTTGGTTATGGATTGGGTTGGGGATAGGGGTTGTTATGAATAGATACTTTATTTTCAGGATCTTTTGGTGAAGATGCTGAAATTGAAGTATGGATAGATAACAGGTTGTTGGCTGCGAGCCAAATAGTCCAGACATCGGGCTATTTGTATGATTGATATGCGTATTGTTTGGTCATTGTTCAAAGTCTTTTTAGTGGATAGGCTCACTGGTATCAAATTCGCTTAGCTCAGGAGAGAACTTTAGCATGCGTTATGGTTCATGTTCCGGCTTACACAATGAATGCATTGATTCAAGAACATCTTTCTAGGTTTTATTTTCGATCAATTTACCAAAGACATCAATTAGCTTTGATCTAATCCGTTCCAGGTACTCAGAAAATGATTAGACCAAGCTGTTCTTACGCGAGAACAACGCCCGAACAATGAGCGTTCCTCAGATATATTACAGTAACTGACTGTTCACTATAAACCGCACACTCAAACAAATACGTCCAACGGATCCTCTCACCACCATCAACACAAGACAAAAGATCCGCAAACGCACGCCAGAACCAACAATACTCCGCACACAAGCATCAATCACCATGACATCCAGCAACGTCACCATTTTTAACACCAGTTTCGGCACCAATAACCTGTCATACACATGGACAGCTTCCGAAAAGCGTTTCCTGCAGCACGTCTGCCGTCCATACAATTTGAAAATCTCAACCGCGGACTGGAATCATATTTCAGACGTCTTTGCAACAGAACAAGTACGACACTTTGCCGGCGGTGATCTTCATGCTACGGATTCTTGGCCCCCCAGACCGTGTACTTGGGAGCGTTTCAAGAAAGCTTATGCGCGTTACGTCAAAGATGAGGAGAAAAAGAGGCAGGAGGCTGCGCATACTATGTTGAACCTCGCTGGCGTTTCGGTTGGTGCTGCTGGGAGGCAGGAACAGGAACAGGAACAGGAGCAGAATCAAAATTTGCAAGTCCCTGAAGGTGGAATCCGACTTTCTGCAAGTCGTATCCCGATCCCTGAAGGTAGCATACTTCTTCCAGATGGTACGATCCGTTTACCGTGTGGAAGTCAAATTGTGGTGACAAATGTTGTTAATCCAGTCCCCCAGGCAGAGAACACAGTTCCTGTCGGTGGCGTTCGACTTCCTGATGGTAGGATTCGTTTGGCTAATGGAAGGCATCTTCTTCCTGACGATCCCATGACTCCTAACCCAGCTCCTCAAGGTGAGAACTGATGGGGTGAATGTTATGTAGATGGATTCTCATCCGGCTGCAAAATCTCTTAGTGGTAGGTTGTGATACTTGTCATTTGGTCTGGTCTTGATCGTTTTGTGTAGTCCCCATGCGGTAAGTTTGGTAATATATTTTGTTCCCCAAAAATAATCGTTTATGTGTGAAATCATTGTGTATGTATGTGAATGAGTGGAATTTGATGCTGTAGATATGACATGCGGTCAGATAATTACAGTAATCCTCATGGATTTGTGCTCTCCCACTGGACAAAGTTCATATGATTATAGGATTGTCAGGAGATATCCCAAATGTCCAAATTAGTGCTACTCATCTAGATTCGTGCTACCGTTCGTCCAAACCATCAGATCTATAATCCTTTCTTATCCATCATCTCACTCCTATCCAATCAAACCATTAAGAAACCTATATATAGCATCTAATTTTGAACTATGCAACCAACCTGCCCAAATATTTAATTCAATCTTGAATTTTGGAACCGTGTTTGACCTCATCACCTAAACTGTTCAATTCACACCTTATCAGTTTTCCAATCTAAACCTAAATATATCAAAGCCCTAAACCATCCAAGAAATAAGATCAATTTAGTTTGGAGACTTGGTCTTTATTCCTATATGTTTCTTCTAGTCCATCTGTTCTCTTTGTCACTTTATTTGCCGTCCTCTTTATCATTCTCTTTATTATTCGTATTCAATAAAACGATTGTTCTCGAATCCCGATCCTAACCATCTGCATCTAATTACCCACCCAATTAGGTGACTTTCTTGATAGTTTGGAGCTATCAGTTGATATACGTGAGAAGTCGTGCCTAGAAATTCTCAGTCAACTATGCTCAGCGACTGGTTAGTTAGATACTAAGAACGCTTTCATCGCGCAATCAGCTGCTTCATTTCTTCAGTTTGAATACTAGATCCACTTGAACTGAAGTAATTGATTGGCATTACTACTATACCCATTTTCTCAGTGTAGCAATCGACGTAGCGATGAGCTAGCTCTCTGTCATTGTTCCCTCGTTGGGACAAAGAAGTTGCCTGTGTTTCCTTACAAGATTTTACAAGTCACTCTTTTCCGAAAGAGTGCAGCTACTAACTCGCGCAAGTACAGCTCGCGTAATGGAAAGGAGAAGGAACAGGCTCAAATTCAGCACCTGCCATGTATATATAGATTCCGAGGTGCTGACTTCAATTCTGTGTATCCAGTAGTCCGGACTGCAGGATGTAACTTACTATGTTTTTTCACATGACTAGTCGAGCTAGTAATAAGTCCAATGGAAAGGAAGATTAGTTAGTTTATCAGTATTTTAAAGCTAAACTAATTGGGTTACAGTCTAAACGAGCTAAACTGATTTCAATCATATAATCAGAATTCTGATCAAATACATATATTTTTATACTCGAGTATTACAAGCTAGTCTCAAATCAAACGCCAGTCTAGATTTTAATTTTTTTTTAGATTAGCTGAGTTAAGTTAGCCTTCTTATTTCAAATTTACCCGAATAATCTATCTAGTCCAATTAAATCATAGATTATCAGTCGTCTAGACTACCGTGCGGATGGAAGACTGCAAAATTATTGAACACACTGCTTCAATTGTTTTTCTTGGACTATAATTTTTGGGCTAGCTAGCAATTTAGATACCTATCACCACGCTCCTGCCATGCTCATTTTCTTTGATATATCGTTACAACTTACAAGTGATTTTATAATCAAGATCCTACCAGTCTAGATGATGGTTATCAGCTTTACAGTAAACAACCCAGCCATTCCAGCTGCAGAAACAAAACGATTATTTTTTTATTTTGCATTTCTTGCCTATCAAGAGTTAGTTTTCTACTCGAGTACATCCGTAAACAAGATCGAGAAGATACAAGCAAGCATCCAGTTTCAACATCCTACTAATGGCATGTGAGCATGACAAAATGCTAGTCTTTGGGGTCTGGCATTTTCAATATATCAATATATCGAAAAAAGTGACGTCCCATTCTCTAAGCGAATCTTTCAGATCAATGATACGATCCCGGCGTCATAGCACTCAGCAGAACCGGGACCAGGACTAGGACCAGGACTAGACTAAGACTTTACTGAAAGAAGTGGAATATATCGAATCGAGTATTAAAACGACCAAATCAAAAGCCCATGCTTGAGATAGATGTACCTCTTCTCTATCGGCAATACGTTTTTCCTCTTGTCCTTTTAAACTTTGCACTCTCTTCCAAGTTTCTCGTATCCTGTTCTGCACAGAAAACTGCACACCTCGCTGTTCTCAAGTAATAAGAAAGATATAAATAAGCAAGTTTATCTAGATACCTACCAACCTAACGAATCACCTGAAGAAACGCAAATCAAAAGTATCTAATAGCGCAACCCCACCCCTTCGCCTTCAACTCCGCAACATTCTCCCTTCGAGTTCTCATCCGCTAGCAATATAGTAAATACAGTAGCCACCATGTTATGAAAGCACTTTTGGAATTTTTGATCATCTAACCGAGTAATATTAATATACTAACATTGTTGGCTCTTATTTTGAGTTCTAGCTTGACCGTTCTGATATTCTAGGTCACTATCTATCTCTGAGTATATATATACCGATCCAACTACTCGAGTATACAACCATATCAAAACACTATGAAGACTAATAAAAGATATGAAATAATAACCGAGTGTATAGTAGTTACCTAGACCTATATATCGATATACATCCAAAAGCATTGGACCCCTACGAGTATAATCATGTCTTGTCACCACCATCACCATCACCATCGCCAAAAGTCACTCCACAAATACAAACACATCTACACTCACAAACGTAAAAATCATGATAGAGATCTAGACACGATATTAACTATAGCACATCTAAACTAACGCATCATTTGCAATCATTCGCAATCATTCGCCCATCATCATAAGCAGATCAGACCAGACCATACCAGACCATTTGTGTGTATCATAACCATGTGCCTGCCATTCCTAAATCCGTCTATTGATTTATAATCAAAGACATATCAACCAGAGCAAAAAAAGATCCCGTCCTTCCCAGATAAACTCCACCCAAATCAAACTCGATCCGATATGAAAAAGAGTTATCAATTACCCAATGAGCCAGAAACTAGCCATGATCAAACATCTTGCAGAAATGTGTAAGTCGAAAATGGGAAGGAGCAAAGAGTGGGGTGTATGAGAAAGGAAAGGCGAACTTTGCTCGGCTGATGTTGAGAAGAACCCATCGACCATAAAAAAGCTATCCATACATCCCAATCCCTTCTTGATTTCCCAATCTCGAGACCGGCGCAAAATCACAGAGATGGATCCCCAAAGCAAAGTAAATGAAGCAAATTGGTCGAGAAAAGAAGTAAGTCGAAGAAAGAAAAGTGTCTAGATGACATCGGTACGTTCCCGCTGGCCAGGAGCACCCAACTCATAACTACCACCGATCTTCTCGGCATGTCCTTCTGGAACCACATCCGCAAGTGTTTCATCTGTACCCTGCAAATCTTCCTCGACGGTAACGGTATCCTTGATTCTCATGAAAATCACAGGAGCGGCGATGACGATGGATACGGAGAGGAGAATCCAGTTGCTCAAGAATTCATCGTGGTAGGAAAGCTTCTTGGCATCCAATGCCCACATGACGGCGCCACCAGCCGATTGAATACCCTTGTAAAATCCGACATAATTGGCAGAACGACGACCAGAGTTGGAAAGGGCACCCATGAACCAGTAAACACATCCTTGCCACGCGGAGTCGAAGAAACCATAGAAGATATAGAGGAACATAGGACCAATATATTGTTTGCCACCATCAGTCCAATCAACGGGAGAATAGTCTCCAGCATCCGAGTTGGTGCTCTCCCGAGAATATGTCTTCACGTAAGCATATCCACCACCCCAAGTAATCATGGTGATGACGAAGAGGAAAGCGAGGGCAGACTTGGCACGAACCGAACGACGGAAGTTACCCGCGTCAAGACCGAAACCGAAAATGAGAGCGCCGATAATCTGAGCACCCCAATACAAGACGTTATTGAGAGCACGAGTACGGGTATTGAAAACAGCAGCGTTCATGCCGTTTTGTTGGTAAGTGTAGAACCAGTTGGATGCCCAAAACATGGGGAAAAGTAGAATGATGAGTGGCTCGTGAGCGATGGTGTCGTAGAGACCGATGAATTCGGATTTCCAGGATGGGTGCTTCATGAGGATAACTTTGGTACCATCTGGTCGAACAATGTCGTCGGCGTTACATAAAAAGAGAGCTAGACAAGCACCCAGAAACATTAGAATGATGAATGCGATGTAAGTGCCATCAGTGACAGTGCTGTTAGTCTTCACATGGATATTTTGACCGAGGGGAATCTGAAGTACTGTTAGTCTTTGGATTTCAAGATGTATTTGAAATGGGGAAGTGATATGCTCCATCTACCATGAAAGAATGCTCTAAGGAAGAAATTGGGAAGTTGAAAGAGTAAAACAAGATATGTACAATCGTACTTGCATGGTGAATGAGGATGAAAGTAAATCAGAACATACCAAAGCACCAAGAACAGCACCAAAGTTGAAGACAGCCCAGAAAGTACCAAAGTATTTGCCCTTATCACCTTCATATGGGTATGAAACCATGATAGTTCCTTGAGCAGTCCATAGAAGACCAGCACAGACACCGAGGAGTGCACCAGCGAATATATTGAAACCGCCAACATTTGCGTGAACAGAGGCGAGAAGAGAGATTGCATAAATGCAGTATCCAATACCACCGAAAGCCAAACAAGCCTTGATACCCAATTTATTGACGAAAGTTCCACCGAAGAAAGCGAAGACTGCAAAGGTGGAATAAAGAGCGGTGTTCTAGGAAATATCAAGTTAGCAAGAGGTTTCGTGACCCGAAAACATCACATTTTAGATCGGCAAAACCTTTGTCGCAAAAGTCAAGAGAGATGATTGAATACAAGATAGGAATGATATGAAAGGATAAACGACTTACCATATTATCTGCAAGAGTTGGATCTGACTTTCCACCACCACCAAGTCCACCAAGCGCATTGAACATACCAGGGCAGAGAAAACAGACGAATGCGACCATGGTAAGTTGAATTCGAGGAGATGCATACCAAAGGGTAAAACCAAGGACTCGATGATGTTTGTACTTCCAGCCATGCTGATCGATAGCAACAGGAGGAGTATCTGTGCGATAATCGACGTGGTCTTCTCCATGAACTGGGTCAACTTCTGGAGCACGCACATGCGCGGTATTCTTCTCCATGTTGAGGTTTATGGATGCAAATTTTTGTTTAGAGATTGTGTGTGTAATACTCGAGTAGTAATTGAACGAATGAGTGTAATGTAGTTTGGTTTGACGATCGTTGATGGAAAAGACGGTGGGAAAGGAGAGGAATTTATTTGTTGTAGGTGGGAAAGTTAAAGAGGAGGGAGATGGAAGTGGAAGAGGCTGTGGGGGAGAAGGTGTCTAAGCCAAATTTTGCTGCGGCAGAAAATGTGATGTTGATGTCGTCGAGAGGGAAAGAATTCACCCTTAATGCTTCTTCAAATACTCGGTACGGTCCAATCACCTTGTTGACCTGTACTTGTACACCGACCAAAAGTGATACAAAAGTACAAACGTATCAACCCGCTTCTCCAAACCGTAAACCCGTTATTCCGATAATAAGATTGGTCACAAATCTACGGATATTTTTAAGATTTGCTTCGCTATTCACAGCCTTGAACGTGAATGGAAGAAAATATATCGAAAATAAATAAAAAGTGAAGTAAAAAATTGAAGTGAGGTGAGGTGAGGTGAGGTGAGGTTGTCGTGGTATTATAGTTATGGAGCGACTAGCAACAAGCAGCATCAGCATCAGCATCAACAACGACGCATCTTAGCATTTTACTAGAGTACTTCTTAACCCCTACCTGCGCATCCACAACTGTCCCCCCATCTTTCCAAATACCATCACGCTGTTCTCAAAATAGTAATAGATTTGGTGCAAGTGTGTAGTCAGTGATGATCGTTGATACGTTATCTAGAAGTAGTAATCCTATGCACGACTTAGCAAAAAGCCCCGAGTATTTGATTGGAACATTGAAAAGTAAGAAGTGATTCAAATTGGTAACTTCTCCGCACGATAATTGACATGGGGAGGTAAATCAACTGGTGAGACGTGTAAGTGAAGGGGGATTTGATGAATTGAAGGGAAGTGATAGGATTGACTAAGCGGACAATCTATTCCAAATCTGGAGAAAGTTCTTCTGTTCGGGATTCTAAATGGATGTAAGGATATCAAGTATGGGAATGCGGGGCAAGGATTTGTAGGGGTTCGTAGGAATTTTGACCTTCGACTTACCTCTTGGCTGCATTGACGCTTCTTGACTTAAACCCTCATCGGATGGTTGCATACAATTTGGTAGGGGTTATGGTAGTTCATACCACCACCAATTCGAATATGCTGATTATTTCATGTAACGTATGATATTCGAGGGAAGAGAGAGAAGAGAGAAGAAGAAGAAGAAGATCATAGGATATGGTATCTGTTCCTTACTTGATAACTTTTGGAAACTTCAGAGAATTAGAGATAGGCCATCCTATCTCAATGTATTATCAGCCATATTCAGTATCTCTTGAGCAACAGAATAGGGAAAGGGGAAAAGGAATAGTGGGGGGCCATCGTACAGTATCTCATAAATCACGATACCGAAAACCCAACTGATTGGGATGGACGGTGCTACTATTTGGAATATCAGAAAAGATACGTCTCGTCATCACCGCCATCACCGCCATATCCAATCCCCTTCCGATATCACACGGTTCGATTCTCGCCGCCTTTCTTGTACCACATCAGATATCAGAAACCCGGCCCTATTCCCAACTTCCTCCTTGTGCTGTTGTTGCAGCCGATGAATATTTCTCCCTACCTCATGATTGCCATCTGGCATTTCTGCATCTATCCGAAGAATGACCAGAGTATTTTGCGGTTTGCTTCGTATAAGAACTGGTTGATTATCATATCCATGAGCTAAGAACAAGACCCTTGGTAAGGTTCGTCAGGTCAGGTTCGTCAGAGAGAGATGCATTATTGGAAGGCATTGGCGAATCCGAAACTCAATCTAAGTAAGCATTTCGTTTGGTTTATTCGGTGTTGGGCATCATCCAATAGTTGCAGTACATCCAGCTGGGATCTAGCTTTTGCTTCTAGATTTATCGAACACAAGAAGTTCTTTGAAAGGAAGTGAACCGGTTGATTCGTATCTTGAGTTCTTATTGCAGAAAGAGTGTTGACATTCTCTCCAATCTAATCCTCTCTATTCCTTCAAAACAAATCATCGAAACAAAGCACGAGACATTGACAAGGTTATTCATCCAACGTCACTTAATTAGTCCTATTTAGATTTAGTCTCATCTGGCTCAAGGGCTTTCATTTTCCAAAACCCCACCACGGCATCTTCTCATCTCTCCATAAATGATAAGAGCTTTTGGGATGATCTGCACGATAGACGACAACGATACGATAACTTCATCTCACACGTTTGTAAAAGCTGTACCAACCTTCTTCCAACCAAAACCCCCATTCATCGTTACAACCTGGATGCACATCATAAATCCAATACCGGTACTTAAAGCTCACGTTTTAATCACTATCGAGTAGAGTGCATGTCACACCAATCGTGTTTCTATTCTCCATCACCGCAACAAAACATATAAACGGACAAGTTCACCGCCGCTCGTCACACCTCTTCCGTGTATGCGCGAATGTGGCTAATAAGACACAAGAGGCATAAGACACAAGAGGCACATCACATGAGAATCAGATGAACGGTTTTGGGATCCAAGCATACCAAGCAAGGCCAAGTAATTCATCATTCAAATATATTCTATTCAATTATCATCCATCCTTTTAGTCATTCATTCATTTTACCGCACCAATTCTAATCTCAAAATGATCCTCGGAAAACCAACGGATACCCACTTCACGGCACCCTACATTTTTCTACTGTACTGCTTCTACCGAGATCCTTATTGTTGGTACAGCGACCAAGAACCAATTTTCGGTCTTCCGATCGATCAGCCTCATCTACCGAATGTACCCTTGTATAGTTACACCGGTGCAATGGTTGGATATGTATGTCGCTGTGTTCGGGTCTGTTTCGACTGATTTGTTATTATCTATCTATCTTCTAACCTTTCATATTATAAAACACTCTTATGATGCATTGGTCAATGCACGAAAATGAACATTTCTTTGAAAAAGTCACGTGTTTTCTACGATAACTCTATAGGTTAATCTTCAATATTAGTACACTTCTCAAAACAATCGATAAAACAAAATCTGAAGAGATATTATTTAAGAGTATTATTCAATCTATATGAACATCAGCTTAATATACCTCCGGAGGACGAGCTGCGACGTAGGAATGAAGATGCCCTAGAAAAACGATTCGAAGAGCGCAGCGAGGCGAATCGTTTTTCCGGCACCGAGGGGCCGAAGTCAAAGCTCGTGTTTTGATATTTATATTTGTAGTTGCGATATCTTGATGGGGAAATGCAGGAAAACTGTATCTATTTTCTGATGATGAAGACTTTATTTGCATTGCAAGGCCATCATCGGAAATGAGTCAACTTAAGTATCTGACTTTCTTTATCATATACTATCTGTCAATCAGAAAGGCGCAGGTACCTACCTACCTTTATATGCTTCCGTATCACCAAACAATAATGGAATACGTCGAGACAATAACGGCTAAGAAACGTCATTGCCTAGCTCCAACTTCCTGTTTCCACGGCGCTTACCAGGTTATATGGTACCGGTATACGAGTATAATGCTTCCATTTCTCTTCCTTCTACTCCACCCCACCATATTCGACCAAGAAACGTGGAAGTATATCTCTCTCACCTCTTCACCTCTTCTCAACACTCATCGCTCGAATTCTCTGTTCACCCTATCTCGCAAGGATAAACTCTATATTGTGCTGTCCTCCTCTCAAACTACTCAAGTTTTCCAACCCCACAACACCTGATTTTCATCAATTATCTACCTACATCATACATCATACATCATACACACTCATTCTACGAGTATACCATATCACAGGAACATCCCCCAATCTCCCAATCCCATACTCCAACCCCGTACTTTCGCTGCTTTCGCTTTCGCTTCCTCTTCATACAAATACAATATCAACCTCCTTCGATCCATATCCTCTTTCACGGTCTCTATCAAGCAATCGCCACCACAATCAATACCTACATTACATACATATAGCCACCAGCTGCTGATCATGAAGAAGATGATATATCAGTTCCTCACATTTACTTTCTATTTATATCAAGGACACATACTCGAGTATACAGAAGTATTTCATAATCCTCCCTACCCTACCATTATCTACAATCCTCGACTCAAGTATCAGCTGTATTATTAGCATTTCAGCCTCCCTTATATTTACATCTTTAGATTGAAGTTAGCGGAGGTCTAGGTAAGTTCAGGCGATATGCGAGTATAATATTTGGAGAGGAGATTGAGTTTCTTTGATGATCTTTCTTTGATGATGATGATGATAATGATGATGATGATGATCTTGGGATTGGGAGTAAGTATTGCTGTTAGGTAGTTATAGTTTTAGATAAGTATGGTATCTTCCTGGTATGATTACCTATATACTCGAGTATATCTAATGGAACTCAACAATAGATAGAGTATTCACATTCCTCCCATTACATTATATTAAATTACTCGATATCTATGAAAGTTTTAATGAGATCTGTGACTTAAATTCGTGGGAATCAGATTGATATCTTATACTAAGAACAAATGTAATAAGTAACTATTCAACTACTTATCTTTCCACCCACCAACCACTCCACCCCTCTACTCAGTACTTCAAATGAATGACTATAGTGGAATTGACAAATCATATAACGAAAACCCATTCATACACCTAATATCCCCATCTCATCCTCATCCTCATATCCGCACCTTATTTAAAGATTATCGTAAAATTTACATTCGTTCGGCTATCAAAATACTAAACCAACTACTCTACTCTACAATACTGTTTTCAATATTCAATACTCTGAAACAGTGAGGTCTAAGTCACAATACTGTGTAAGCCTAATTTTAGAAAAAGTAAAGAAAGCAGATTCACGGTAGCCCAGCCCAGCCGAGCCCAGTCCAGTCCAGTTCAGTCCAGTTAAGCCATGCCATGCTATGCCATGCCATGCCACGATCAAGATCAAGCCCCCCCAAGCCCTGTACTTATTCACCTGCAATACTTACAACCACTGTGTATGCGTTGGATATACTCATACTCTTAGGGGTATTGTATACCCAACACGAATTTCGGCCGGCTGTATATAAAAACGGCGAGGCTGGTCCCGCAATCACGTTTATACATCTTACTTCTTACTTGATAATTTCTTGTTTTTACGCTTTGAAACATCATTATGACATACCTATATTCGTGAGATGGTTATGCATGAATGAAATTATGGTGAACATTGTATTTGCATACATACTGTGTACTTCCAAAACACTTTACACCAACGTGTTGAGCGTGTCGACTCTCGAGCGTGTCAAAAGAAAAGACAGAGGTTGGGGGGGACGCGCTATGCTTCGGGCCCATCCATCCCCTAAAGGCTAAGGCGTCGTTCCTGAAATTAAGAAATTAGGCATTTCTGTATTAGGTTTTAGAGTTATTTGTAGGTACTGATAGGCTATTCAATCAACCAATCAAGGTAATTAGTGGGGGCCATGATACACTAATCAAGCCTGAATTTAGAAGCCCGGTTATTCTTTTCTTATTCCTTCCAAGTTCCCAGCCACATGTTAAACATTTACTCGTATTTGATCTTGGAGCTTTACGCTTTTTATACTTTGCATAGTAAAGAGCTTTTCGTTGAGTTGTTCTCTATCATATTCACTTCATCCAACGTTTTGTTTTTCAATTCGAGATACGAAGCTCTGTGTGTATCTATCACTTTTCTCGACGACAATAATCAATTCGTTCCACAAAGGCATAGGAGATTAAATCTGATTGAAAAAAAAGTGAAACTCCTTTCTTGTACATCCATTACTTTGTTTACTTGTCGATAATTGTCCGATAACAATGGCATCCCCTCCATCCCCACCATAGTAAGTTCCATTCATTCATTTATTCATCTATCACAATCACATTCAACTTCCAATCCCAAACCACACATATACATACACATACACATCACGAATTATCTTGTATGCATTGGCACATTCTAAGAATGCCACGCAACAAATATACGCCCACCGGCTCCATACCATCAATATCCCACCCTTCTCCTCGAGAACCAATTCTACCTTCTAAACCCCAAACTCTAACAAATTCCTCTTCTTCCAGCGATACGATCGAAGATCCTCTGTCCAGTCAGAAAATCATGCAGGCCAATTCTATCCCAGAACCGAGCGAATCTCCAAAATCTCAATTGCATGATGCGATTGAGAGAATTCAGTCGTTGCATAGAAGGAAGGCGCAAATTAAGACGATTTACGAGAATGAGAGACAGTATTTAGATCAGAGGAGTCAGAAGACTAAGAGTAGTTTTGAGGGGTTGATTGTTAGTACGGAGGAACAGATACAAAGTATTAATGAGGTGAGTTACCTACTTCTTTTAGATATTTGCATAGAGCAGATGTGGATAGCCTGGAACTGGAAGCAGCTTGGCATGAAAGTGAAGGGACTCCTTTTAGATTTGCAGATGCTAATCATCAAAAATAATAGTTCCCAGCATTCGACAGTCATCCAGATTACACAGAGGTTAATGGAAAGCTACATTCAGTAGCACTGGACACAAAAGCTCTATTTCAAAATGTCAATGCATTGAGCGAGTCAATTATCATGGCATTGGATTCTTGGTATCAGAAAGAGTTTGACAAGTGCGCATACGAGATTAAGCTTGCGGAGAAAGATTACAAGGTTCGTTCACTACCTTCACCAACCTTCTTCTATATCTTATCTCCCTCCGACGTCCATGCTATGAATTATATAACGAGAACCTTGACTAACCAAAACTCCAGCGTTCTTTCGACACTTGGCAAGATCTCATCAAATCCGGCGACCTCTTCGGCGCATCCGAACCCTTCAAATCCTCCGGCCCCACCACCAATCCCGGTCCCACATCCTCCCGCTCATCCCACCAACTTCAAGACGGCCCCGATCCCCATATGTACGCACCAGGTCCTGCGCAAAATCCCAACACCGGTCTGCATAAATCCGATACCATTACTTCGCACAATAATGCCAGACCACAGAGTAGTAGGACTGCTAGTATGGATATGAGTGGAGCCATGAATGGAGGAAGTATAAATGGTGGGAATGGAGGCGTAAGAGGAAGTGGGATCGGAAATGGGAATACAAATGGAGATATGAATTATCCGCCTAATTCTAGCGAGAAGAGATCAGGGGGGAAGAAGAAACCGTTTAGTTGGTTGAGTGGGGGAAGTGGAAATGGGAAATATATTGAGTAATGAATACAGGGTATGAATCATGACGGATATGGGAGGGAGGATAAAATGGTTTGGATGGATCGACCTGCTTTTGCAAATGGCGTTATGGGGAATACCGGTATTTGAGATGCTGACGCTGCGGCTTTGCATATGATTGTCGAGGAGCGATGATGTACTGGCTGGCGGTGTGGTACATATGAAGAGAGTTGGATTGATACTGGATTGAGAGGCTGATGACCTCTTCTTGGTTTTCAAATGTTTTTTGTGGGGATGGAATGGAACGTATACATATGTAGAGATTAGGTACTTAATTAATGATATATGACTTGATATGATATGATATGTATCATATGATTTGATATGAAACGAGAAATGGATTTCACGGTCGATGATTCTAGAAACTCTATGCTTAAGTAGAGCTTAAGGGGAAGTGAGGTGATGGATGGGGATAGGGATGGGGATATGGATATGAATTTGACACTTCCCTAGCTGGAAAATTTGGCGGTGGTAGGTTTGTTATACTCGTACTTGAGTACATTCGATGAGATGATGAAGCAGCCGATATGATATGATATGATGTGATGGGGGAATAGGATGGATTTCTTGGAAAGATATAGCGTAGCGTAGTAGTGGGGAATGGGAAGGGAGGGGAGTCTAAAATGAATTCATATTTTACTTTACAACTAGAATGGAGAAAGGAAATGGAAAAGGAAAAAGATATCGGAGGGAAGGGGAGGGAAGAGGACGGAATAGGAGGGAATATATGGGGGATGAGCTGTTTGTGGTGTTGTGGAGTTTATGTATCTTTTGAGGTTGAAGAGGTTGAAAAGGTTTATGATTTGTGTACTTGTGCTAGTGCTAATGCTAATGATAATGCTAATGCTTGAATTTTAGGGATATTAGGGGAGAAGAGAGGGGAAGAGAGGGGAAAGGGGGTTTTGTGATAGGGGGGTATGTATGATGGGTGAGAGAGGGGGAAAGGGACTCGGGAGAGATAGAGGGCGAGATTAAAATGATGTGGGAGATGATGTGAAATTCGAAGGAAATAAATCATTTGCAAGACAGTTGTTAGAAAGAAGAAGAACAGGGGACATAGGGGGAAAATATGAAAGATTGTTTGAGTGAGTTGATAGTAGAAGGAAGGATAGGAAAAGGGGATGGGAAAGAGAGGGTTGATGGTTGTGGTGGGAAATGATTTCAAGTGAAGTGAAGTGAAGTGAAGTGGAGAGAAGGGGGATGGGGATGGGGATTGGGAAGAGGATGAGAAATGGGTGGTATAGAGGGGGGTATGGAAATGTGGGAGTGTTGGCTTCAAAAAGGGGAAAGCACTAGCTGGAAGGGGAAGAACGTCGGAAAAGGAGAGGGAGGAGGAGGGATGAGCTGTACCGTAGTGGTGGAATAGATGTGGAATAGATACTCGAGTATATAGCTGGGTGTACCGTGTATCTAATGTAATCAATTCTTTTCTTTAACATATACCAGGTGGCATACACCTTTCTCACCAAGCAAAAGGGTCAGATGAGAATATCATAAGTGTTTGTATCGAAAATCAATATCATATATGAAATATGAAAAGACATGAGCAATATCGCACTACTTTCCCACAAAGATGTAAGATTATAAAAAGTATCGCACGTTAAACTCAATTTTCAATACCTAAACTGAGATTCGACAGTTAAATAGTCACTTGGGCTTATAAGTCCCTATTACACTCTTCATTGCTTCAATATCCCACTGCAAATTTGATAACAAAAGGAACAATCTCTCAAACTGCTTATATGCCTCGAAGTTGAAAAGAAATATGCTTTCATACACGATCTATTTCATATCTCCAACATCGCGTATTCCCACTCTCCCAATAAGTATCGTATACCGGTATGTGTGTGATTCTCAAATATATTAACTTAGGGGTTAAGTGAAGGAAACTCGTACTCGTGCACTATTGATTGATATACCGGTATGTAGATAATGACTAAGAAAAAAGTAACAATTGTGAAATTGGCTAGAGAGAGGGAGAGGATATCAACTGTAAAAGCTAAGGCTATAAGCGGTTACGACTAGAGTACCTTTTGTTTTGATCATCAGGATATGATGATGTATGACTTCCTGGGCGGAATGAGAGATGACTCGAGAGTAATAGGGGAAGATTGTGGAATGGATTTTATTTTATCAGGTGTTGTAATCGCAAAGAGTTTTTCTATTGGAAATTCAACGTTTACTTGTGTCAATTATATCACCTGAGTTTGAAATTTCCAAACTCCTTTCTCGCGCGGAAGAGCAGCTACATATGTGGGAGTTTGCAAGATCATTTCCTGTATATATATGAAAATTATCATCCCCTCCATCAAATACCTGATCGTGTCCGACAGTCTTTGCGTAGTGGTTAATCTCATGCGCTGTGACCGATCTCTTGGGTGGATGGGTGGGGTGTTTGATTCGCGATAGTCTATGATCTCATGTCGAAGAATTCAGCTGGAAATACATATCGGTTCAGAGGAATCTTTCTAGGTGGTACTCAGGGGCCGTTGGTGTTGCTATTTTCATTACTTGGGTTTTGGGAAGGGACGCGTCATTGTGAGTGGAGTAATATATGGCCGTCGGAAGCTGAGGAGGTAACCAATAGTAGCCTGTTTGAGTCCAAAGCAATCTAATTATCTCAGCAGGAAGACTTGTATACTTACCTCTCCTTCCTAAGTGTATACTCAGGACCCGTTTGAAATTATAAGAAGTGGTGTTGGTGGAAAAAGGTTGAGATTCAGGCGGATTGAGGTCGAATTCGTGGTTTCGGCGTACTTTCCTAATCAAAACAGACAATCATACGACAATCGAAATTCCCAAATATTGACGGTCTAACACTCATTTCAAGACACTTAATTTAGATGTAAATGAATAAATCATCATGTCAATGGTGCTATTGAGTGATGATGGTTGATGGTAGTTGATGTATCCGCTCTGGAGAGAACTTTCCTTCCCTTTTAATGTCGACGATCCATTCAATATGGAAGCAAATTATGAGCTCGAACGGCTCGCAGAGTCTAATTTGTCCGCCACAACTGATATGGACAGGACTGACGTTGGCGATTGTAAGCACCACCTTTCATTAGACGAAGCTGCTAGGCTAGAAGGCCCCTCGTCTTGCAATCAAGCTTTCCACTTGTATCTTCAAGTTGTGCCTCTTTATTGCAGTATTGCATTCAGATCTTCACTGGAAGCATATCCAAGAGCACTTAATGGGTTTTGCAATATGAGTTTTGAATGAAGTTAGAAAAAAAGTAAATATCCTGTGATAGGACTTGCAAAATGGATTTCGAAAAACGTAGACAAAAGTATATATCCTATGTCACAATCATCTCAAATCGGGGAATATCAAGTCAGTATTTTTCAGGAAGGATATCTATAAAAGGTGTACATCATTCTTCGACTATCTTACCAGCCCCAGAAGTTCACAGTAGAGCAAATTAAACCCGATGTATCATCGGATCTTTGAGGCCTATGTGTTGTTCTGATATCTCCAAAAAAAAGTTATGGTGTTCGAATGGGTGGGTGTTAATCATCCTTTTCAACTAAAAGGACCCCAAGGCTAGTGAAAGTTTTCATTCACTCTTCAAATGGCCAGCAACCGAAATATCCACTCGAAGTTCAGATGATTTTCGTCGCGTATCTAGGTATTGAAACAAATGAATGATATATGAAGGATCGACGATGAGATGAAAATCGTTAGTAAGAGCAGACTCGGTTATCTCAAAAGAAATCCCCGGTGAGGTGTCTCCTTATTTTGCTGACATAAATTCACTCCACTTTTATGGCCGCTTTTACCATTTCCATTTCCATTTCCATTTCCATTTCTGGATTCTGCCATTCTCTAACCTTATAAGTTAATTTTAAGTCGATAACGGTCAGCCAGCTTAGGACGATGAACTGAAGAGGACAACAACGATTCCTCCATATACATACATAAGACCAATTACGACTAATACCACCACATTGGCTCATATAGTCATGATAACTACAATTCTTAAAATCTGTTAATGCCGAGTTTATTAGAGGCTTTGCGCCTCAAAACCTCTTGATCCTCATACCTTTTTCTATCTAAGCAAGAATTGGGTAGACTGAGGAGCTGGTCCCGAGTCACCAAATGTCTTGGGATTTGTTAAAACGCTTTATTGAGTCTGATGTTTTCAATCAGAATCCATTCCTCTCCGTAGCCTACCTATCGTAAGCTATTTACCCCTTTTCAATCAATCGCAGATTCCATATACTGATTGCTCGAGATGGCAGACGATATGCGGATCATGTTGGGATACATTATGTTCTCTGCTCGAAGTTGCGACAATTCAGTTATGAAGAGATTGAATTCTTCCTTCCTCAACTGTGCCACCTAATTATAAGTGTCAATAATGAGTCGGTGGCTCTGGAAGAATTTATTCTGGATTTGTGCGAGGACTCGGTCAATGCCGCATTATTGGTGTGTTTGGAGAGAACGACATGCGAAACGGAACACTCCACTAACTAGAATCGCAGACATTCTGGCTATTTCAAACATACCTTCACGATCTTTCCGCGAATCCCCAATCGGACGCCTTCAAGACATGCAGAAGAATATATAACAAGGTCCAGCATATCGTATTCGGGGTGAACGAAACTCCAACGAAGAAAATCAGTGAGAATGTCTTACCTGTTACGGTTCTGGCAAGTTTCGTTCTAGCAAGTATTGCAGTGCCATTTCTACCAAAATGGGCTGGACCACTGGCCATTTCGCAGGCACGAAAACCTCAAAGTACTGAGAATGTGGTCGCAGACACCAGTCAGATGCAGACACAGAAGATTGTTCGAAGCCACACGATGACACCAGGATCTACGCGGACGAAACAGAGGAGAGAAGCTGCGAGAAATGCGAGTGCCCCAGGTAGCGGTCCGAATAGTGCTGGACCCTCGGATGCCCCACCCGATTTGGCTCGATCAAACTCCTTAATACGACCCACCTCGTCAAAATCTAGCCGAAAAGTACCCTTAGAACATATAAGGCCCTCGTATCTAGACCTTAGAGCATTGGATCTTCGAAACCAGAGCACATCATCTCTACCAGAATTACGAGACTCAAACATACCTAGCAGACCGGCAACACCTGTCACAGCTGGTCTCCCAACAAGGTTGACTGAACCCATCAATAAAAGATACTCGCAACATTCCCACGCTGGGAAAATCCAGACCCCAGCATCATTAAACCACAAACAGAAAGTTAAACTTTTAAGGCAAAACTATTTCCGTTCCCAAACCCAATTTCTGACAGCTCTCGAGGACATATCAAATCGTCTAGTTATTGTTCCAAAGCCAGCGCGTCTTAGTGCATTGCGTGCGGAACTTGCTATTATTGCGCAGGATTTACCGGCGGAAGTTGATATTCCAGTTATTTGTCCCGCTACTCTTGTGGATGGAATTCCCAGTAAAAGTAAACATCACCGTATTGTTCGTTTGAACCCCGCCGAAGCGACTGTATTGAATAGTGCAGAGAAAGTACCGTATCTTTTGATGGTAGAGGTACTTCGGGATGACTTCACCTTCAACCCGGAAACTCTAGACAACGAACGTTTATTGAGCCGATTAGTCTCAGAGGAGGGAACCCATAAGAGACGTAGATTTGACCTCTCGGAATCTGGACGATCATACGGTAGTAACAGCATCAAAAGTACGGAAAATACCCCCGATAGTGTTTTTGAGCCAAGCAATGGCGATTTGGGCAGCTCACCATTAATCAACGAAACAGATCAAGATGATGAGGATGCTCAAACGCCAAGTTACAACAAGGAGAACTCAACAGCTCCTCAGCCGACACGAATATCGAGTGGTACGACAACTAAGTCGAGTTTTTCCAGCCTTGCAACATCGAGGACATCCGGAACCTCAACATCAAGATCTACCAGTCCGACGCCGAAAAGAAAAATGACGATTCCCGGAGCGGGTCGATCAGGAGAGAAAGACCAACCGGACTTTTCCACTCTTACAACACATATCAGGACCGCTACACAAATGCTTACCCAACTCAATTCAGCGAGTGGAAAGCGACCCAAACATGAAGTTGATGCAATTCGTCATAAGATCATCGCCAGTATACAAAGTCTGGAAGAACAAAGCTACGATTCAGATGATGGTGGACAGTCACAGACGTTCGATATGATCATGGAAAAGGCAAACGCAGCAGCAGCAAACGTTGTACCGGAAGATATCGAGGAAGAATCACCATCTGATCCGGACGCTGTTATCAACGTTGGAGCTGGTGCAGCTCGAATGGAGAATGATCAAAAGACCGGTGGGGTTCAGAGAAAAGGGGATAGAGATGATCCGAGCGCTGCGACATTTGGAGAAGCCTGGAACGTCAAGAAAGAACGAATCAGGAAGTCTTCGCCATATGGGTGGATGAAGAACTGGGATGTCTTGAGTGTTATAGTGAAAACGGGTGCTGATTTACGGCAAGAAGCCTTTGCATGTCAGCTCATCCAGTGCTGTGATAAGATTTGGCAGGATGCAGCAACTCCAGTTTGGGTCAAGCGAATGCGAATTTTGGTCACTGGAGAATCGTCTGGTTTGATTGAGACAATTACGAATGGTGTATCTCTACACTCACTGAAGCGTAGTCTCACACTTGCCACGATTGAAGCAGGACAGAATCCTAGAAGGAGAATTGCAACATTAAAAGACCATTTTGTCAAGACTTTTGGACCTCCGGAAAGTGATGCATACAAAGCTGCAGAAGACGCATTTAAAAGATCACTTGCGGCGTATAGCATCATATCCTACGTTTTGCAGCTCAAAGATCGACACAATGGTAACGTTCTGATTGACAACGAAGGGCACATAATTCACATTGACTTCGGATTTATGCTTTCTAATTCTCCCGGGTCGGTTGGCTTCGAGGCTGCCCCTTTTAAATTAACGCAGGATTATGTCGATGTTTTAGGAGGTGTCGGATCCCCGGCATTTGATGATTATAAAAAGTTATGCAAGCAAGCTTTCCAAGGTATGGGTTCTCACGATATCTACAGTATATGACGAAATTTAACACAATGCAGCATTACGGAGATCAGCGGATCGTCTCATCGATCTCGTTAGTATGATGGGACGAGAATCAAAGATGCCTTGTTACTCATATGGTGTTGTACAAGCAACAAATAGTCTCAGGCAGAGGTTTCAGCTGCAGATGAGTGCGGATGAGGCAGAAGCATTTGTGGAGACGGACTTAATTGGGAAGTCGTTGGGGAGTTATTACACACGACTGTATGTTTTCTTGCTCATTTTTTTGGTTGATGAGATGAATGCTAATTGAATGAATAGATATGACACCTTCCAATATCGTACGCAGGGTATATATTAGATGGCGGAGTAGGTAGGCATGCTGGACAGTCTCTTGGAGAAGCTGGTAGCGTTCGGATTTGAATGCATTGTGAATGGCGTGGCGTTGGATAATATCATTGAGCTGATTGATTTATGTATGGCATTTGCAGAGCAGCTATTGTGAAAGGGGGACGAAGCATCTTCCTGGTAGGGTTGAGAGGAAGACGGAGAGGAAGAGCTCTGATCTTTTTCGCTATAGAAACGACTTGACTTGACCGTTCAGACGAGGTGGACATTTCAATATGATGAAATATAAATGAGGATCTACTGTATTCTCAGCACTTAACCAAAAAGTCTTTACTGTTTTGGCTAGCTGACGTAAGTGGGAAAGTGATTAGTGATCCTTTCTCACGCTTTCATTCCGTTATCAATACGCAGAACCATTGGAGTCGAGAATATTGCTGGACAAAGTATTTGGGGAAAGGGATATTGAGGTACTGTATTTGATTTCCTACATGGATTTGTGGAATTGTACGGGTGATGTTCGAGTTATGGGGTTATGCTTTGAGATCACCGCAATTATCGATTTGATTGGTCTGTTCAAGGATCTACACAAGTAGCATGTTAGTCTCCAGATTTTGCCTCGAGGTGATTGTGATTCTGGACTCGTCTGTTCCAGATGATTGCAGTAATCCTTGACTTATATATCCTGCAACGGTATACGAGTTTTAGAGACTCTATTTCTTTCCTCCACATCATCACGGACCTCGACTCATTCTGGGTCCTTGACCCAGAAAATCGGTTAGGTTATCTAGTTACAAGTAATGTCCTCCGCCTCGTGTACATCAGTACCTACCTAGTGGTGGCAAGACTTTGGAAGGATCGGATAAATAACAAATGCATTAAGCTCTTTACATTCAAGGAAGAAGATGATCCGATTTTCTCTAATACAGTCATTTACATGGAGCAGAGCCAATTGGCCAAGTTCAATGTGAAGTCTTACAATGAGCAAACCCCGCATTGAGGCTTACTCCATGGGGTCGAACCTTTTAGCAGGCGTCTAGGCGTTGGCAGGGTAAGTGAGGTTTAAACCCTGTCCTGTCAAAAATGTGGAGTAATAAATAGGCTAAATACATCACCAGCCTTTTCTCTTCCATACAAATATCACAAAATTTCCACCAATGGATGAACATCAGCATGCGGTTTGGAAGACATCCTCGGATGTTCGAATGTAGATTTGACGTGGTTGTCTTCCTCTATTTAGGGAATTGGTGGTGATCTATAGTGATCTGTGGTGTCGAGAGGATGCGTGAATGGGGAACAGGGAAATCTTCCAATTATCCATGTTCCAGCACAGAGGTTCGGTTTATCCGGTGCAGCGCATGCTACCTAGCTGCACCAATTGAGTGAATGGCATGAAAAGGTCGTGCTACTCCTCATATATACCTAGATATAGTAGTACCATGTCACTTCGCGTTCTGCCCGCCAAGAATTTTGTTCTTGAAATCTTTTTTTGTTGGAGGACTGCCTGATCTTTGAGCTTGACAGTAGATCAAGCAGAACAAGCACGACAGGATGGGAAAGCTTTTTAATATATCATTGGCGGTATTTGCAGCCACTGGGTGAGTTTACCTTTTCTTCGGAGCATCTTCTGAAGTAAGGCCTGAATTTTTGACATGAAGTTTTCAGATCGTTCCTTTTTGGTTACGATGCAGGTGTTATGACAGATGTAATAGCCTCCCAGAACTTCCTCACCTTCTTCAACACCACGCAAGATTCTGCCATTATCGGTGCCATCAACTCGACTTTCAATGGCGGTGCTGTGTTCGGTGCCCTTCAGGGTGGTCTTACTATGGATCGATATGGTCGAAAGATCACCATTCTCATCGGCGCATTGATCTGTCTCGTTGGAGCGATATTACAAACTGCTGCGCAGAACCTGGGAATGATTCTCGTGGGTCGTATCTTCACAGGATGGGCGGTCGGTTTACTGAGTATGGCTGTACCGGTCTACAATGCCGAGTGTGCGGATCCAAAAATTAGAGGATTGATTGTAGGGTTGAGTCAACAGATGATTGGAGTGGGCTTTATCGTGTATGTTGTCTCTGTCTGCGGGATTCTAGGATGAAATACTGACACGATGGAAGATCAACTTGGGTAGGGTATGGCTGCGGTGTTGCATCCGATGCTAGCGCAATTCAATGGCGAGTTCCACTCGCTGTACAAATGATTCCTTGCGTTATCCTCGCATCCGGTATTATGTTCTTTCCCGAATCACCTCGTCATCTCATGGAAACCGATCGTGAAGACGAAGCATTGAGAATTTTGAGAAAGCTACATTTCACGGGCTCAAACGATGAATTCATCGTGAAGGAGTTTAATGAAATCAAGCAAACAATTGCGGCCGAAAAGGCAATTACGGTACCGGGATGGAGGATCATGTTTACAGTACCACAATGGCGAACCAGATTAGGTCATGGAGTCGCGGTTCAGATGTTTACTCAGTTCACTGGAATCAGTAAGTTTCAAGAGGCGACATAAGCAGAGGAATCACTAATATGATATAGATGTTATCGGGTACTACCAAAATATCATGTACAAGTCATTGGGAATTACCGGGAGAAAAGCTTTACTCGTCTCAGGAATCTATAACTGCATGGGACCTTTGGCCAGTAAGTCAAACATGCCACCAATGACATGATCCTCCGAAAACAAGAAACTAAGATAAATCTCCAGATCTCGTCTTCATCACCTTCCTAATCGACCGAGTCGGGCGCCGCAAGCCTCTCCTCTGGGGAACCGTCGGCATCACTCTCGCCCTTGTCTGCCAATCCATAATCAACAGCCGCATTGATCCAGAAAATGCACAACATGGACTTTCTATCGCCGGTGTCTTTTTTATCTTCTGCGTGACGGTTATTTTTTCGCTATCATGGGGCCCTATCTCCTGGGTCTACATGTCCGAAGTAATGCCCATGCAAATCCGTGCTCGTGGAAATGCTTTTGCGACTGGAATTGGAAATTGGCTTGTCGCTACTTTCTGGGCGCAGATCTCTCCCCAAGCATTGAGTGCCTTGACGTGGAAATTTTATTTCTTGTTTGCCGGTTCGTCGATTTGTTTTTCTTCTACTTAACCCCTAAATTTCTTCAAAACAGAATACTAATGAACTACCGCACAGCATGGAATGTAGTAATAACCATCCCCATCGTCTTCCTCTTCTTCAAAGAAACCAAACAACTCTCCCTCGAAGAAATCGATCTTCTCTTCGGCGAACGTGCACTGGGTACCCTACCCGACGATATCTCAAAGAGAATCGAGCATCCAGGTGCTGTTGAGACTGAGCATTACGAAATGCATGCTAAAGCTCAAGACCAGGTTTAGAGGTTGTGAAATGAGATTATATGTTAATAAATCGTCTTTGGGAAAAGGTAGAGAAATATGTTTGAGCTAGTGGAGACGCATTAGGTCTCAACTTTGGGTGAAGAATTCGACGGCCATGCGTTATTTTGGTTGAAAGTATCTACCTCAATTACGGATTATCTAAGAATCAAAGTGATGTGTGTATGGATATGATTGCTAAATAATGAAAGATTGCGTATTCGTTTCTCGTGAAGTACTTGAACTATTCCTTTTTTTCAAAATTCGACAGTACATTACAATGAGGAGTTATACAACTCTCCATCAGAGTTTCGAATCCAAAAATAAACGTTTACTTCTGTTTATGTAGTTTACAATAGCCAAACGGGTTTCGGTGGTGATTAAATGTCCAAAGAAAAGGAGGTCGCTTGCTAGACAAGTTCTGAGTGGTCATTAAGACAAGCATAAGCAATTCGTTCCACCTCATTGATTTTCTTTCATTCATTTTTTATTTCAACGAGTATCCCTTGTGGTCGGCACACTTTAAATAATCTAATCTATAAAGAAGCATTATTATCCAAGAACAGCCACTGTAGACTGCAGACAAAGGATATTGATTTTTCTACAAAGCGAACATTGATGATGGTTAATTTCACGAAAATTCAATGGATGGGATGATTTTTTAGTATGAGAGCATCTTGTACTCAATTACGATCAAAGCTTTTGTGCATTGGCTATACACGGCGGTATATAGATGCATTGAAGCTAGGCATACGCAAGTTCGTATCAACATGTCGTTACTATTGATCGGAGAGACCAACTCGGAGGCGACACGTCGTCTTGGGTTTGATCCCACCAAGGAGCCTCCAGACTGGTATCGAATGTCCAGGTCCGAAAGAACCAGTCGCGGCAGAGCATGGCTGAATTCCGAACCTCTTTGGAAAACGGAGAGTAGGATGGGACCTGTACTCGAATGGAGGGGAATCAAAGTGTTGGGAGTAGGCGGCAACGGAACCGCAGGACAATGGCAATTGCGTCACGGGAGACCTCCTGTAGGCGAACCGGGCAG
The DNA here is from genome assembly GCA_000503235.1 of Sclerotinia borealis F-4128. Classification (NCBI taxonomy): domain Eukaryota; kingdom Fungi; phylum Ascomycota; class Leotiomycetes; order Helotiales; family Sclerotiniaceae; genus Sclerotinia; species Sclerotinia borealis. Next base: position 24,402 of record KI628597.1, on the reverse strand, counting down.
AGTGCCATTCAAGACTTGCGTCGTGAAACAACAAGCGGGAGGACATGGCGATATGAGAAATGAAGCAAAGACATACGAGTTGCTGCGGCATATTCCATCTCAACATCTGGTGAAAATGTATCGGAAAATGTATCGCGATGAAGGACTTAATACCCTACACGCGGATAGGAAAGGTCCTGTGAGCAGAATCTACCTAGAACATTGTGAGCGGGGGGATCTGATGGACGCGATAAGAGGTCACTTTTTGCAAAGGTAGGTTGTCATACACCAAACGATGGGTCGCATACTGACTTGCCAGACTGTATTTTGAGGAATTCGAAGTATGGGATGTGTTCCATTGCTTAATCCGCGGCATATACGCTATGCATTATGGACATGAAGATCTTAACAGGGCACGATGGGAACGAGATGAGATAGTCCATTTTGATCTCAAAGCGACAAATGGTAAGCCGAGAGCCCCGGGCCCGTTGTCCATATCACACCATATCTACCATGCCCAGTTTTCTTGGCTGCGGCCCAGACGGACGAAGAACACAAGGGAGCTCCTGTACTCAAGGTATGATCATCGAGTTGCGATCCGAAGGCGAACTTCACAACACCCGATCAAATCCCTAACACCAAATATTAGATTGCCGATTTCGGAAGTGCCGCCGAGGTACGCGTGGAGCAAGATCTCGCTTACAATTTCCACTACAGGTTTGATGGCACGCAGAGGTACAAACTACCCGTAAGTCAGCCCTCAAATGCATGTTCATATAGCCATTAACTTAGTGCACAAGGAACAACTTAGAACTCGACGAGTTCCACTTCAGCGACCTTGGATGGAAAAAGGTGTATGTGAACCGTTAATTCCCCACCGTCTTCGACCCAGCCCTTTCGTGAAAACACTAACCCTTCATTTTAGTTGAAATCTATGCGCGAGGCAGGCGATGGAAATGTCCTCAACAATCTTCGCTATGGCACTGCCTCCAACGTGTGGCATCTTGGACTCATCATGTGGCAGATGATCAATTGTACTGAATGGTCCGAGGATGGCAGCCAACAAAAGATTTATCACTACATGGGCGACATCGCTTGGGAAGACGATAGTGAATATCGACCTGGCGGCCGTGAAAGATTTGATCTTAAACTATTTCGAGTGCCGCAAACGTGGCTAGGCATAAATGAAGAGGCAGGGGGGGTGGATACTCTTGCTACGCAAGACGATATTAACTATTGGAACGGGGAATGGGACGAGATACCATTCGACCCCGACGCCGAGCCAGACGAGTCAGAAGAACGACGCGAGGCGAGGAGAATATTCAATGGAGTAGAGAACAATGCGAGGGCAGCCTTTCGCGCAAAACGAAAATACAGCGACGAACTACACAAACTGGTGATGGATTGTTTGATCGTGCAGCAGGAGGGCCGCATACACATCGAAGACCTTTACGAAACAACCCTCAAGTTCAAAAAAATGTGGGTTGAAAAAGTCGGACCCGACCAACCACCCCCCTATTTCCCCGAACCTGCACTCGGGCCACTGCCACCGCCTTGGGATGATACCACGACCCAGCCTGGCTTGGGTCTCGGGGCTCCTGTCCCGGAGCATCTTCAATCATATATCCTCCCTGAATTTGAGCTCTTTTTCGCGAACTTGGAACATGACAAGGCGCAATTGGCTCGCGAGTGGGCGAGGGATAATCCGATTGAGAATGTGTCTGATGCGGATGATAACTTGGTAGCAGGACTCATATTGAGGAATCGAAGGCATTGGAATGATTATGCAAAGGCTATGAGCGCTTATCAGGGACAGAGAGCGAGACCCGTGTACGAAGATCCGCCGCCGTTTCCAGAGGGGCTTAAACTTGGTACTGAAACTGGAGATCAAGGTGGTGGTGAAGGGGGAGAAGGTGAAGGGGGAGGAGGTGGAGGTGAACGGGGAGATGGAGGTGGAGGAGGTGGAGATGGAGGAGGTGGAGATGGAGGTGAAGAAGGAGGAGGAGGAGGTGGTGGAGACAGACCAACCTCCCGACGCCCTTTACACAAAGGCGAACGACAAGTACCCGTACCCTCTCCCAAAAAATCCAAAGAACCATCTGACTTTGACGCCGACGATGACGACGCCACGCCCAGCTATTTAAAAAACTTCAGATCTACGCCCTCGTACATGAGAGGGAAAAACCCCCTGTCTGGAGATACAGAAGGCGGCGAGCCGTCACCGGCTGGAGATGCTGGCGGAGGTCTGGGAGGGCTCCGAAAGATCTTGAGTCAGAGGCGTGAGGAGAGTGAGAGAGATTTGCGCTCTAGGAGTCGTAGGGCTATGGAATCGGAGGGGATTTCGGGAAGTGGGTTGAATCGGAGGAGAAGGGGTACTGGCAAGGATAAAGATAAAGATGATAAAAAGGAGAAGGAGGAGAAGGAGAGAGAGAGAAAGAGAGATAAAGAAATAAGAGACGAAGAGAGGAGAGAGAAAGAGAGGAGAGAGCAGGAGAGGAGAGAGCAAGAGCGGGAGAAAGAGAGAAAGAGAGATAAAGAGATACGAGACGAAGAGAGGAGAGAAAAAGAGAGAAGAGAGAAAGCGAAAGGTAAACACCCAGACCCAGACCCAGATCCAGACCCCGACCCACCACCCCAATGGCTCACCTTCCCCACCGGCCTCCAACCCAGCGTCAAAAAACCAATCCTCCTCCGCGCTCTCAGCATCCCGGAACTTAAAAACACCATAATGTTCTGCACCGTAGTCGAGAAAAGCGGCGAAAAAGATATCGTACGAGGTATTATCTATCTCACCGGACTAATGCCCACCACGACCGTGCTACAGATAAAAGAGATGTTGACCGAGGAAGCGACGGGGATCCCTGTGGATGATATGAAGTTGATGGGGGAAGATCGGTTGGGGGGTTTTCGGGAGTTTGAGGATGATGAGATGAGGGGGGCGATTTTTGCTATTGAGCTTTTTGTTCATGATATTACGAAGATGGGTTATTGAGATGAAATGAGATGATATGATATGAGATGTGAGGACGTTTTGGGGATGGGATGGGATGAGATAGAATCGTTTCGTTTCGTTTAATTCCCTGTATTAATACTTTCTTTCTCTCTTCCCGAAACTTAGTGCGTAATTGTCCCAACTAGATCAAGTAGATCAAATAATTTGTAAACCCCAGATTAGGGAACCCTGGGGTATCTCAATATATTTCCACTACCAGTTTTGAGTGATATTTTTAAATAGTACTGCCTATTCTATCCGTAGACTTTTACTACTATTTATCGCAAATACATACTATTGGCCAACTACTCGAGTAGTGACTAAGCCCTAGATACCAAACACTTGTTTGTGGCTATTTCCCTCGTGATAAAACGTGCGTATCACTTTACTTTCAGCGAGGAAGAAGTGGTATAAAATCTAGATGCCTCATTTATATTGTAATCAGAGCCATGATAACGCCTTCGGGTCTACCCGCTAATCTGCGACTCGCTTTCTAAATAGTATGATAACAGAAATAAAGGCACACGATGGCCATCCATCTAGCCAGACCGATGGCAAAATACCTGCCGTCCCATTTTCCTTAGATAGTAACGCCATTGGGTTCACTCGTCAAATCCCCGTTGACGCTATTAGCCAACTCAGCCTTCAAACAATCTTCCGTGACCCGATCTAAGCATCCTGATGCCGCTGCCACGAATCCCAAGTACGATTTACTTGGAGCCAAGACTCGGGAGAGGTATTCCGGGTGGAATTGTACACCCACGTACCAAGGATGATCCTTTATTTCAACGATCTCCATTCTCTCACCCTTGTCGTCCTTTCCTACAAATTCAAGGCCACCAGTGTGAAGTCGGTCAACATACTCGGGATTGACTTCATAGCGGTGACGATGACGTTCGTGGACTGTTGTTTTCTCGCCATAAAGTTTACGGAGACGAGACCATTCCGATCCTGGTTGAAATTCTGTTGGACGTAATCCAAGGCGCATGGTTCCACCAAGGTTCACCTTGTCAATCTCTGGCATGTAAACAATGACTTTGTCAGATGACTTTTCATCCAGCTCCTCTGAAGTAGCAGAGGTGATGCCACAGACATTGCGGGCGAACTCAATGACGGCAATTTGCATACCAAGACAAATTCCCAAATAAGGTGTCTTGTTGGTACGTGCCCACTTTGCAGCTGCAATCATACCCTCAGTTCCGCGATGGCCGAATCCTCCAGGGACGAGAATACCGTCTGCAGTACAGATCTCATGCCATGCCTTGTGGAACTCAGCTGGATTCGCACTCCTGGCCTCATCCTCGAGGTTCGAAGCATCGACCCAGATTAAATTGAGTTTCTTGCCGCATCGCATCGCTGAATGCTCGAGAGATTTGATGACGCTAAGGTATGAGTCGTGAAGGGTGGTATATTTGCCGACAAGAACAATGGAAACATCGTCAAATACACGCTCTTGCTGACTCGTCAGAGACTTCCATTCAGTCCATGTCCTTTGACCTTTATCAATAACAGCTTTGGCCATGGTGATTTCGTCGAGGTTGAGGATTCTGTTGAGTGTGGGGATCAGACCCTGCCTTTCGAGGAGTAAGGGAACGTGGTAAGTCGATTTAACGTTGTGTACCCCAATGACCTGTTCGGATTCAACTTGACAGAACATTGCGATCTTTTCGATGGTGCTTCGTTCGAGTGGGATATCGCATCGGCAAGCAATCTAGCATCATTAGCCTTCAAAATACCACAATTTTCGGGATGAAAAGTTTACCAAGTCTGGAACCAATCCAGCTCTACCAACGTCTCTGATGGCCTGTTGTGTTGGCTTCGTCTTCTGCTCGCCTTGAATGACCGGCACTAAAGAGACATGAATTTGCAAGAAGTTGCCCTTTCCAGCTCTTCTCTTCAATTGTCTCATAGCCTCGATGAAAGGGGCACTCTCAATATCTCCAACGGTACCACCCAACTCAATGATGCAAACATCCGGAGCCTCCTTTGTATCATCAACTGGGATTTGCGCAACTCTCTCAATCCAATCTTGAATTGCATCGGTTAAATGTGGTACGACTTGTACAGTCTTTCCGAGATAATCGCCTTTGCGTTCACGCTCAATGACATGTTGATAGACCTTGCCCGTGGTAATATTATTTTCGCGAGTGAGTGTGATGTTGAGATAGCGCTCGTAATTTCCGAGGTCGAGGTCCACTTCTCCGCCATCGTCGAGAACAAAGACTTCTCCATGCCTATATACTCGCTCATTAGCCCAATCCCGAGTTTCGCAAATAGGTATAGTAGACGCACTCGGTAGGGGCCATGGTTCCGGCATCGACGTTCATATAAGGATCGATTTTGATGGATGTGACGTTCTTTCGAAGTTAGCCTAAAGCTTCTGTCTAAGGTATTGTATCTGGGGAACATATCTTCAATCCAATCGTCTTAAGTAACAAGCCAGTGGAAGAGGCTGTTGTGCAACCACTTCATCAGCATAGCACTCAATTTATGACTTATGTTATTCCCCAATGATTCGTATTGAAACGTACCAATGACGCCCTTTCCAATGCCGGAAATCACACCTAGATGCTATGTTAGATCTTATTTTCTTCAATTCAACCACAAGATACATAGAGAAATCATGTACATACCTCCAGACACAAGAACGTACTTCATCTTGACAAATTTGACGAATTTATGGTACCCTTCCTGGCTTTTGCCAGAGGGAAGGAGGGAAGAAGCAAGAAAATCTCAGATGCGCGGACAGAAAGTTTTTGGTGGTGGGGGGCAGCCGTGTGATAAACTAATCCTATCTTGGATTAAAGTAACTAGCATGAGTCACTGTTCATTGGCGGGGGTCAATAATTGTTTGTGGCTGGTGACACTCAGCTTTTCAGCCTCGCAACCTCGTGTGGCACAGCTTCGCTTCATATATTGTCGGTAAATTCTCTTATGATTGCTAATTGCTGTGATTGATCATTTACTCCTATTTAAATAGTTAGAAAGAAGGTAGATAGATAGACAGAACTAATTGGATTTGGAATAGGCTTCTCATATGTATTATCAATGTACTCGAGTAGTTGACGAAGGATTCAAAGTTGCCTAAAATTATCTAGATAATCTAGGTAGCTAGTAGCCAAGACAAGGTAGCTAGAGCTAACTCAAGAGAAGGAAGAATAGGATTCATATAATAAAGAAATGTATCATTGTAAATTGCTATTTGGTATATATTCGTATTCATTGCTATATCAATCATTGCTATAATAACAATCTGTTAAAATGCAAAACTTGCCGTGGAGTTTGATCATGATATCAAAGTTTCCCCAAAAAGCCAGTACAATATCAGTACAGCCCAATGCCGATGCTCTCGTTCCTCATAATTTCATAACGTCATACTGTTGTTCAAACATCGTTACCAAAAAAAAAGCAAACATTTTGAGACGCTAACGCCGGCCTTCAATGGACCAACATTTAATCCAATGCAAAAATCAAACCTCGCAAGTCTTCGTCTTCATCATCCAAGCCAGCTTTCACTGGTTTTTTCGCTGGCGTCCCATCAGTGTGGGTAGGTAGATCAGAACTGCGTTACATGCCGCCCATTTCATCGTCATCATCGTCGTCATCATCATCCTGTCCCCCTTGGCCAACCATTGCGATCGTCCTCGCATTTCCTTTCTTGATCTTGAGAATATTGGGATACCCTTGGCTAACAAGAGATTTTGCCAGGTCAGAGCTAGGTCTCATACCTTCGAAGTCTTTGGCATTGTGGACCTTGAAAATGTTGCTCAGCAACGGACTCATAATTCCATTTTTTTGACCCTTTCCCATTGCCGCTGGATCAATTAACGTCAATCTAAACTTCAACTGATAGTCACCCGGAAATCGAACGGACAAGTCGGCAAAAGTGAAGAAGAATCGTTCATCTCCATGAGGGTCTACAGCCTTGAAACCATTACAGACCATCGTTCCTACCATCCTCCTTTGGTTTCGACGGTCACTGCTTCCCTCAATCTTGTCGTCCTCGCAATTCGTGTATGGATTCCACAACGTGCAATGCACTATCGGCATAAATCTGCTAAGTACCTTCTTTCTGTCCTTCGGATTGATCGCCTGACCTGTATCCTTGTCAAACACTTCCAGTGTCAGAATCGGCGGTGGATCTATCATTCTACGATCCTTATCCCCGTACCCACAAGCTCGTGCGGATATGGGTTGTTGCATGACAACCAGTTTGCATTCTGGCTGTGGGCGGGGTGGAGGGGGCCTTGAAGTATAATGAGTCTTCATCCATTCACAATGGATACCAAAAGAACATACCTAGGAGGGGCAAATGGACCATGGTGATGAGTCGCGACAGATCCTTCCCTGATCGCGAACACTCCTGACATGGGTGTTGGGGGACCGCTCGAGTATGCAGTAGGTGGGCTTTGCGAATGCATAAAGGAACGTTCAAGCTCCCGAGGACTTCGTTGTTGCTGGTGCAGGTACATCGGTCGATCTAAAGCCACTGGAGATCGTGGTCCTTGTGACGGTGGGCGATACGGTTCCTCAAATGCCTGACCATCCTCAACTTGTCCCAGCGGTAGAGACGATAGTAATGAAGATATAGGGGGAAGTCTTGGGGGGTTGAAGTTTGGCATTTGTGCCCTGTCATCGCCATTGTCTTGATATGGGAGAGGCTCTCGTCTAAAGCTCGTGGGTCTGCCATCAGATGGCCGGTAAATGGGAAGCGCATCGTGGTTAGAATGGTACATTTTATAGGAGAATGACAAGTATATCGCGATATTATAGACGGTTGATTGGGCGGAATCGGGTAGAGGTATCTGCATAGGCTACTAGTAAGTATTCCACACATTAGAGCTTAATAATTGACGATAGAGATGTGGAAGAGGCGTTACCTTTGGGCGTCATTAACGTCTCGAGATACGAAAGGAAACGACGGTAGTATTTGCTGGAGCACAGAGGAAGTGCTGTATAGAGGTGGCCGAGGAGGGCGAAGTATAAGGTATTTAATTGATTGTTCAAAGTCCGATTGCGAGTGCATGAATGAGGGTTGGAACCAATTTTGATATGTGTGTAACTCCAAAGTACAATAATGATGGAAAGGGAAAGAGAGCAACTCTTCATTGATAAGCCGTGGGGAGAACTGTGGGGAGATATAGGAAAGCCTATGGAGGACGACACCAGATCGAAAGAAGACATAGCAAGGGTTGTAGAACTCCTAGCAAGCTGTGAAAGACCCAGGAACCGGGTGAGTGATATTGCGAGTGCGACCTCTTGCATATGGAAGGATATCTGGTTGGATAGAATCCCTATTGTGCGGAAGGGGGGTGTAGTGGGAGTTGAGTGTTTGGTGGATTGTGTCTTGAATTACGATGAATGACTGGCGGACGAATCTGTTGCAGCATGATTTTAGCATGTCCGGCCTTCCGTGTTATTGAACATGTGGATAAAGTGATAGACAAGGATTTGCTTTCTTTCGATTTCTTTTCTGGTTAAACCTATGGCTTTAGCTTTTGTGGTGCCTGCTTTTATATTTTATGACAGGGCTTGAGGAGTATTAGCTATGGATGATTTGTGGTCAAGAAATCTCATCCCCGGAATGGAGGGGGGGTGGATGTGGGTTGGATGTTGGTGGATGTGGTGGATAATGGGTGATGTGGGTGGATTGTTTGGAGGGGCCACTAAAGTTCTAGTTCCCGCTCCCTCGATCCGTGCACAGATGCACTCTATTTAAGCACTTACGGAGTTGGCTTTACTGCTCTACTCATAAAATACTACTCTACTCTGTACAATACACAGCCGCACCATTCATTACGTTTCTTAGAATTCTTTGGAAACTATATTTATTGTTATAGATGTGTTTATATATATATGTACGAGTACTTGAGAGAGAGAGAGATTTCCGTCGTCTATCTATATTCTACTCCTATTCCATACTATCATGCCTATATCCATCCATAATTAAGATTGTACATGCATATATTTTCATGGGTTTTTAGACTTTCTTTCACATTACGGTAGCAGAATAGAGGTTTCGGGGGCTTAGTAAATGCAAGGGAATTTGACCGACTAGCTAGCCCGATCAAATTCTTCCGACATACAGCAAAGCTGCAAAGTACCTGGGTACGTATACAGTACCAATATAATGCTGGCGATGGATGCACTTATAAATTGTGGTGGTGGTGATGGGCGCTGGTAGTATAAAGCTAGGAACTACGACTATAATCTATGGCTACAACCCCCGAACTATTCATTCGCGATGCATCTAATCACTATCATTCGCTATCATTCGCTCTTATTCGCTACCATCCACTACTCTTGTTTATCTTCCCTCATCTCCTTTTACCACCACACCGCTATTATTACCCATTACTCTATTTGTTGCGCAAGGTGGTGCAAGGAAGTGCCCCTCCTTAAATTCATTATGTCCATTGGAAGGAGGGCAAGCGCAGAATGTTGGTAACCTCAAGGCTTAATAGAAAAAGGCATCATCTTCTTCTTGTCATACCAACCTCTGCATATTCTTCTTTTCCCGTTTCGGAACTTGGGTGTATCACGTTTCACGGAGAATGGTGGAAGACACAATTCCCTCTCATTGGCTCCAGTAACAGACAGCCTCCGAACAGACATGAAGAGATCTTTCAGGGCATATCCTGTCATTGTTGCTCTTTGCTAATTCTTCTCTGAAGTTATCGTGGATTTCGATCATTCGTTAAAGAAACTTTGCAGCCAAGGTCATGAACCTACCAGAATGATTCAATACGATGTCGATCTGCTGCACTTACAGACTCAGTCATTGCAACTTTAGTTACCTATTACGATGGACACATGCAGTTATACGTTTTCGATTAGTTTATATTCAATTAGTTGATGTTACCAAGTGTAAAAGCCTTGCCCAAGGAAAGATATGCCGAGGCAGCCTATCTACCAGCAACCCTGGCAACGGAACTTTTTTCCCAAACTATAGGTTTTCGAAGCAGGGAATAATCAGACCATCATCGATTCATCAGTATCACTATTTCTTTGCTCGAAAAGAGAAATGGGATGCAAACGAAATACCCCCCCTCCTCCCCGACCTACCTACCTACCTACCTACTACGATGCCAACAACCAAGGTCTACAATGTTTGAGATTCGCAACATATACCCAAAAGGAACACTATATTGTCACTCATGATGCAGTGCTAGGTTTCTCTGAAGCCTGAATTATGCGCGAAATTGAAGTGGACAGGACCTTTTCGGAAGCAGAGCCTGGTAAATTTTGTACCTCCCATCGTACCTGCTCAACAAAATTCTCCTGGCACCACCTTGATCGTAATTTCTTTCATGAACTTTTTTTTTCATTTTCGAAAATTGCAAAAATCACAATGACTTTTGGACTAGTTAAAGAATTTACAGCATTGAGGAGATTCGGAGCATTAGCATTAGCATTAGCATTAGCTTTAGCTTTAGCACATATGTTACTGTACTTCGCTCGCAAGGAACCGAGATGGTCTTAGTTCCGGTAAGAGAATCTCAGTACAAGGCCAGTATAACTCCAGGAACATGGTTATTGGCCATGCATGCGATATTGAGGTCAAATATCCTTCCTTGCTGACCATCAAGATACACTGTTTTGGATGGGATCAAGCGGCATTCTCCGATTTGCTCTCTTACCTGGTGTGGAAGCTAAAATGAACAGGGCTTCTATCATTGAAGGAGAGAGATACAGACATATGTCAAGCGGATTTAAACGAAACACTGACAGCCGTTGAAAATACTCTCCGCTTCTTCAGAACAATACCCCGGCACCGGCTTTCTCCTAGGATTAGGACGAAAGAAGTTGATTTCATTTTCCACAAATCTCGGTATTACCCAAGCTACCGTAGCCTCCGACGGCTCAAATGTGTTCGTGCGGTAAGAAATTGGTGTACCGTGGTTGACGAGTTCATTGGTCCCTCTCGCCGGGTTGGTGGATCTTATGGGCTTCTACAGAATATTCCCAGAAAGCTTGATCTGTACGCTGCCGAAGATGGAAATGGATGGCTTTGTCATCTGTAACATCGGAGTTACCCCGCACCATCCAGTTTTTGATTCCTAGAATTGTTGATCTTTTCATCAAATGCATTAAACTACCAGAAATACGGTTATTGTACCCATGTACGTGGCATTTGATCATGTTTTTGATTCTTGTACATGTTCTCAGGGGTTTTCAGGAAACCTGGCGGGTACTCGAGACACATCAAACGGACACGGACACGGGCACGAATGTAGGGCGAGATTCCTGTATGTTTGTCACTTCTGGTAAGCTTCCAAAGTCTACGGAATATGTTATCCTATCATTTTTAGCTGAACTGTCATTCTCATTTGAGCCGTTATCAATTGGCCAAGATGCGTCAATGGTCATACCCACAAGGCTTATGGGTCTAGATTCTCAGATGCGACAAACAAGTGTGCCGGTTAAGATACATACCTATCTTGAGTTACGTTTGTTCTCAGGGGCACATCATCTGATCATTACATCTCTTGATCCTTGAAATACTGGGAAGTGTATTCGTTTTGAGGTCACCTCCTTTTACCGTCTATACCTGTTTACATTATGCCAGCTGTTAAAAAGGAAGGGCGATTGCTCAAATTGTCAAGGTAGACCTTGAGATTGGGATACCCATAGTCTTCATCTCCAAGACACCGGAACTCAAGAATACCCACTTATTACCTCTCGCTGACCTAGTGGTCCATCTGATCTACAGACACAGCGTGGGATGAAAGATGGTAAAGTTGACAACGATGAGTTTGCTTCACACAGCAGACACGTATGGATCTCGTATTACTAGCCAGAGGTAACAAGTTTAGAAACCTACGATGAAGGCTTGATGCAAAATGCTATGCTGTGCCTCCAACTCTCAGACGAAGCAATTCTGTAAAAACGGTAAACACGTTAGACGGATGATACCTTTGCATTTGACTCGGGGACTTTTTATTGACCTTCCTATCGCCAACAAAGCATGTTTTTGAAATCTTGCGCTCAAAGATCCTTACTTACTTCTCGTGCATGATTATCTATGAGTTCAATTCAATCTAATTATCCTCTCCACCTCCATATTTACCACACGCCGAATACTCACCTGGTACAGAATACATCTTACAGCACAAACAAACATCTCACCAACTCAACCCTCTACCCTCCGCTTCATTTCCAATCCCTATCCCTATCCCCTTGAAAGAAAATTCCCTCACCACGCCATTCATTCAAACTTCACCACAAACCAACAATAGAATAGGTATGTATTGTCACTCCCGCCAAACCCTTCGTCGATACCTCCAATGACGAAAATCATCACGAACACTAGGTAGACAGAAGATCCCTCCCTTCGCACATGCAAAGTCTTACAATAGACAAAAGCGAAAGCGCCATTTATATGGTACTGTTCTGTACTCATCTATGTACTGTGCGCGTGCGGTACCATACAGTATGTATATCCTCCGATGGAGTCATGGAGTTCTGTCATGGAGTCACAGAGCACATGTGCTCGAAGAGTAATTTACTCGAGTATATCCGAGGCTATATATAATATTATAAATGGCACGGTACATGGAGATATGGCTGTGTTTGTACAAATATATAATATGTACCGGTAGGTGAAATGATATAATACCTAGGTAGGTAGCAATTGATGACTTGTCTTGTATGCACTGATTTTTCAGAAACCTGAAGTTCATATATATAAATCTACTTGTAAAATAAAAGGCTTGGGTATACTGTACGAGTACGATATAATATGATACGGTACGATACGGTAATAAACCAAGAAAACCAAGAAAGAACCCAAGGAAGGAGAGGAGAGGAATGAGAGTGCAATTTTACGGTTTTGAATTGTATTGGATTAGTTAGAAGGAAGGAAGGAAGAATGTGATTTTGATGTCTGCTATATATTCGAGTATGTTTACAGTATTGGATTAGGGAAACCCCCCTTTCCCGAAAAATATGAGTAGAAATTAATAATTAAGTCATAATATAAAGAAGAAATAAAACATATTCTTCAATGTCTAGATACAATCAACGATGTTCTCCTAAGGATCCTAGAAAGTTGAAGGTGTAGAATTTGGATACTTGGTATGTCTAATCCGAAGTAGAATATTGAAATGGTGATGTTGGTCACCCTTTTTTTTTGGCAGAGAGGGGAGAGGAGAGGGATTGCTGGAATAGGTGGTTCACCGCTCTCGAGGCAGAATAATTTTTAGTTGGTGGCACAATAATGGCGGTGAAACATACTCGAGTAATTTCGAAGCCCATCAATTGTTCAACCTTTCGAGTCGAATCTTTCACGTTCCACTTTGCTGTTCTTTCTATCCTAAGCTTCTTCTATACCAATAGTTTGGATTTTTGCTTTTCAAGGAAAAGCCCAACAATATGGAAGTCGAAGTCCTCTCAGATTATTCCCATACCCCCCTCAACACCTCCAAACCCTCAATCCGCCTTCTCAATCTCCAACGTGATAAACAAGGATCTATCACTGGCACACTCGAGGCCTTTTCCCTCGACGACCCCATATGTCCTCCATTCAGAACTCTGTCTTATGTCTGGGGTCCCAAAGTATATTCTGATAGTATTCTCATAAACACGCGTTGGTTTCCTGTATTGAGAAGTGTCCATCCAATCTTAGAAACTATTTCTAGCGACGAAAACCTAAGGCAAGGCTGGTGGTGGATTGATTCAATTTGTATCAATCAGAATGCGGGGCCAATTGCTGAAATGGAGCGCAATGTACAGGTCGCTATGATGAGAAGAATCTATGAAACAGCTGACAAGACTATTGGTTGGCTTGGTCCCGGGGACGATGAGGGTGAGCGAGCGATGCGCTTTTTAAAAGTATTAACAAATCATAAGAAAAGACTTGATTTGCTTTATCGGAGGCGATTGGCTGGAGAGAAAGGGCTGAAAGTTGAAGATTTAGGAAAAGATTTGAGCGATAGGAGCAAGTGGGCTGCGTTGGAAAGTTTGTTGCTTCGGCCTTGGTGGACCAGAGTTTGGTCACTTCAGGAGTATATTGTCCCGCGTAAATTCGTGTTTCACTGCGGAAAGGAGAAAATAAGTAGAAAAAAACTGACCCAAGCAATGAGCGCGATAAGTCAATGTAGAAGAATCGATGAGACATTGCTGGCCCATACAGCATTCCAGGCTCCATGGATACGAGGCCGCGTATTGCGGTGGTATCGGAAGGGCCTCCCAATAAAACTCATAGGATTGATGGGATACATCTCGGACTATCAGGCTTCGGATCCTAGAGATAGAATTTATTCTGTTCTCGGGTTGGCAGCGGATAGGTTCTTGGCTGACCCTCCAAGATATCAAGATAGTGTTGTGGAAGTATACTCGAGCTTGGTCAAAAGTTTCATCGAGCGCCATCAAAGTCTGGATATCATATGCTTTGTAGATCGATTTCATGGATTGGGGCATTCGAATATTCTGCCTGCGCTTCCATCTTGGGTACCAGACTGGAGAGTCGACGTGCAACCATGGATGGTACCCGCAATGGCTGCTCAGAGCGGGGCAGGATACGTCGGAAACTTTCGTCCTACTCATCTCCAAGGCAAAAATCATGATACTTTTACTGCTGGGAAGAGCAAAACCCCCTTAAAATACAGTTTCTCTGCCGATCTCCAGCAATTGAATTGTCAGGGGGTTTTCATGGATCTAGTCGATGGTATTGGCGGTCTCAGGTTAGTTCATGGGGACGAAAACAACGAGAAAGAGGGAGTGATTAAGGTGTACCAGTGTGTCAATACAACAGCTATTCGCAAAATATTCGAGACTTCTACGGTCGATTCTGACTCCTCACCTCAAGATGAATTAACTTCCGAAAAAGCCTCGAAGTACATGGACCATATCTTTCGCTGTTTGATGCTGAACCGCCGAGAGAGATATTTAAGCTGGGATCTACCAGCCATGGAACATTCATATAAAGACTTCCAAACATTTTGTCTTGCGGCGATGAAAACGCCGTTTGACGTACATCCACTATTTCTCGACTGGTTCGAACGTAACCGGCACCTTCGCATCGGATCCCATACACTCGAGCAGCTATGCAAAGCAGCACAATCTCCAGAGCCCAAGCTCTCTACCAATATAGATCTCATGGACATCTCCACGCACGAAAGAGGATTTCTTTCTCGTTTCCGAGACACGACCAAATGGATGGCGAGAAGGCTCATGACGACAAATACAGAATATATTGGTATGGGGCCGTGTCGAGTGCAGAAAGGCGATCAGGTTTGGATTCTGCTGGGATGCAGTATCCCGTTGATTTTAAGAAAGTGGGAGGATAGGGAGGGGTTTCAAGTTATTGGTGAATGTTATCTTCATGGATATATGGGTGGTGAGGTTCATGGGGAGGTTATGAATGGAGAGAGAAAGGTGGTGGAGATATGTCTTTTGTGATGGATTTGGAGGATATCGATGGCTTTATTAGAAAGCCAAAGGGCTACTTTGGTTGTCATTTTCCGTCTTTTCCGCTCTTTTATTCGGCTCTTTTTATAAAGCCGGATTGTGTAAAAGTCATATTCAATGTCGAAAACACGGATCTATTGAAAAATCAATAATAAACATTTTTATTAAAATGTCTATTATCCTTGATAAATGATTCTTTGTATATATTAGCTCAGAAATAATTGGGGTTTTTTATATACATGATCATAGCTCTTATATGCGCTTCAAATCTCTATACTTTCGATAGAAAGATATATGATTACCTGCACCAATGTTAGTTACTCAGTTTTATAATTCTTTCTAATGTACAATCGATAAAAGTCATCACTTGCACGGAAGAAATAAATATTATAAACCTCTTGTTTCTCCAAACTTTGTACTCTGTAATGCTGTAATTTGCTCCAACAACAGAATCTGCGATGGTTTTTCTTGGACGCTCTGACTTTGTCTCCACACTCGTACCTAATATATACCAGTAGATATGACACCTTAGTAAGAATGCAATCTATCGAGTTGATGGCGTGCGTCGTTCAAAAATCAGGTACTGATTTTCGTGGATTGTAAAGCCTTTATCTTCACGATGTGACCAAGGATTATCAGGAGATGCAGAGAGCACATGGAAGTCCCTGAAAAGCTACACGCGCACAGTAAGTTACGGGGCTGTCACCCATCCATTGGAGGGCTCATGGACATACCTGCGCGGTGAACTTCATTGTTTGCATCAATGACATATTTTTAGCGACACACTTTCGTGATCCCCAGCCCCAGCTAAAGAGACACCGTTTCATAGCTACAATCTTGTCAGAGTTACCGAGCCACCTCTCCGGCTGGAATTCATTCGTCTGAGGTCCAAATATCGTTTCGTTGTTGTTGATGACTGGTGCACTGGTCCCAATCTCTGCACCCTCGGGGATAAAATATCCACTTAGTATTGTGCCGCCTTTGGAAACGCGCCGAGGAAGAACAACGGGGACTGATGGTGCTATACGAGATGTCTCATCTATGCAAGCCAAGAGATATGTCATAGATTTCACGTCTTCGTAGGAGACGATTGGAGACGAAAGGAAACCCCCTCTTTCTAGTTCCTGAATTTCACACATCAGACTGTCATAGACATGTTTATTCTGAATAATGTTGTTCACTAGTGAGCAGATGAGAGCAGAAGTTGTGTCTGGTGCCGCAATCATCATCATCAAGATCTCGGCCTCGACTTCGTCGAGATTGAGGTGCTCGGGTTGCATGTAATGGCTTTCAAGAAACCTCCTAGAATCAGCTTCTGTAATTTAATATTGCGTTGGAGCTGAGAACTCACTTGCTGAGAATATCGTCTCGTGTTTTTTCATTGGACTCCAAAAGACGCTTGTTCATCCATCTGTCACGAAGCTATGGAAAGCAACGGGGTCAGTACATCTGTTTAGACAAAGGGTCCATTAGGCGGCTTTACATACACTCATGATCTTTCCAACCCCTTGCTTGTCGCTATGGTGAGGCAACAAATAATTGCCTAGCAATGGAGCGTTGAAAAGCGGTCCCATAATCCATGGAAACATGGTTGTGAGTCCGACCATCCAAGCCGAGCTTCGAAAAGCTCCGAGCATGCCATCAACATCTCGCTCATTCTCGGTAAGATCCAGAGATTCGCTGAATACTATATCTGTAAAGGTATCATACAGAAACCATCTAGATATCATATCAGTACACTCCCAAGATTATAAAGGTTCTCTGGTAATAAGTACCTGACCCATTCTGGAAAATTACATGGCTGCTGGGTATTGGAAAATTTGAGGTGCAGAGCTTTGAATGTCCGCTGGATTCTATCATCAAGCTTATATTCTAGTTGCATCAAACTTTTGACAGAGAGCTGTGGGAATCTGGGTGAGCATTGGATGTAACGAAAAGAACAGGATAGGTGAGACACACTGCGGGTGCAAGAATTCGTCTTTTGACAGCGTGCTCCTGGTGATCCTGGACTTGTATCATTCCAGGAATTTTGCCCAAAGCTCCCGGTATCCAGAAGTCATTCTTGTCTGCATTTTTGTGGTAAACTTTCGGAAGAATAGCTGGGTCACTGAACGACAGCATGTTCGGTGCAATTCGAACGACGGGGCCTGGGAATCGTGAGCCAAAACATGCGATAAATACACGAGTGATGTGATGATGCAGCTCACCATATTTCTTGTGGAGTTCTATCCCCATGGTAGAGAGGTTCTGTGATAGAAGAACATGGAGTTTGAATAAATCGGTCACGGAACTCCAGATAGGTCCGGGGATGTGACTTAATGGATGTAGATATCTATTGTAGAGTCCATTGCCAATCACTGCTAGAAGTATAGCAACTATTAGACCTTTAACGATGATGACAGGAGAGAAATCGTGTGTGATTGCCTCCATGGCGAAAGTACTGGGAAGAAACATCTCGTCGACTAGCAGATTGTTTTCCTGAAGGAAAAGTGAGGCTTATAATATCTGAAATCACAAGGAACTCAATTGGATCCAAGGACGCGGGGGGTATAGCAAGGAAATCTCTTCTCGACTAGCAGCTCTTTTCAACGCACAACAAGGCTATGATACTGTATTAACTGGTTATACAGACATTACTTATCTATTTGTTCTACTAGTTGTAAGTATATAGTCCTATCCTACCAAAAAAACCTTTGAATTCTTTGAAACATTAATAATAGAATAGTCACGGTTATAATTTCATTTAAATTTCAAGCTTTTAAAAAAGTATTATATTAAAAATCCCAAATATATATCTATAATATAAAATAGATCTAAGATTGAAATAATTAAATTTGATATAAAAAAATATAATTATTTTCATAATTAGTCACGGCCTAGATGTGCTTATGATTACATATTATTTCTTTATTAGTATATGGGTTTTCTTTACGAAATAATCATCTTGTCTACTACGAGTATAAGATATTATCTTCCTACCCATTTAATACGATATCTAAAATCACAGGAAGCTCAACTAGACCTAAGACTGTAAGCATCATTTGCACCCCGCATTGGAGGCTGTGGTCCCGTCCTTAATATGGTACGTGTGCTTGTAAGCATAGGTGTAATGCATTTATTGATACCCAGGGTCCCATGTCACGACGATTAGACGTTATCCTACCGAGCGCGCCAATCGCTGTTGATCTGTGAAAGTGCGGTCCAAATCTGATTAGGGGCGGACGGAGACAAATTCCGGTGTTGGTATCCACTGTGATCCGGTGTCAAACGATAAACCGGTGCATGCAGTCTATTACAGTAACGAGTAGGATTTTCCACGTTATAGCCACAATCTTCTTCTAAACTCGATTTTGTCTTGAACTGCTTCAAACTTCCTGGAATATCTTGAGAACTTCCGGCATTTTAGCTGTTACCATCAAAGTTGAGAAATATGCCTATGAACAGCCAGTTTCCTCAATCGGAAAAGTGGGACGATACCACGAAGAAGGTCGTTGAGACAATTAGGTCTCATTTACATCGAGAGCCACAACCGAATCTTTCGACGATCCAAAAAGAAAGTCGAAAATCACGTCGCTCAAAGGGTCCTTTTCTCCATTGTAAAGCGACAATACCTGTACCCGCAGAAGATGATATACGCCAATTGTTCCTACAAGTCGTGGATGAAATCGAGAAAATCGACTACCAACCACCAAACTACGCACCCGTTGACGTTGAATGGACGAGCTTCACTGGAACCGGCAAGGGAACGAGCGAGTCCAATTTCAATACAGCAGAGGCAGAGGTAGAGAAATATGAAAAACTTGCTAAAGCGTCTGTGACGGACTTGGTCATCTTACATGTCCATGGAGGAGCATACTGGTGCGGCCCATGCCTGCTAATTGACTAATTGATTGCTAACCTTTGAGTAGTCAAGGAAGTCCCGAGACTTCCCGTTCAACGACAACACGACTAGCAAAATTAACTCGAGGCCGAGTTTGTTCTGTGGATGTGCGTCTAGCGCCTCAGAACATGTTCCCTTCCGCTGAAATCGATGCCATTTTAGCATATCTGTCGCTACTATATCCCCCAAACTCATCATTCCACACCCCCATTCCACCAGATAAGATTGTCTTTACTGGTGACAGCTCTGGAGCGTCCGAACTTTACGCCGTACTTTGTTTTATCCTTCATATTCATCGCAAAAACGGTCCCTTAAGAACGTATAAATTCAATGGCAAAGACGTTACTATTCCTCTTCCTGCAGGAATTGCTACAATCGGCATGAGTGGCGATCAGATCAGTTCCCTGCCATCATACAAAAATAACAGCAAGCACGATATTTTTGTTGGAATACCATGGGAATGGCCAGATTACCCATCGTGCGATCTGTGGCCAGCCAAGCCACCACGGATTAGCGTTTACTACGAAAACCTCTCGACCTGTCATCCATTGATAAGCGCAACTCTCATAAGCGATTGGACTGGTGCGCCTCCAATGTGGTTTGGCATGGGAGAAGAGCTGGCAATAGACAGTGCCAGGGTGATGGCTCAGCGAGCTTCAGCCCAGGGAGTCACGGTAGTTTGGAAAGAGTTCGAAGCCATGCCCCATGGATTTCTAAGTCTCCCAGTCCTTAGCTCCATGAAACAATCTGAAATCTGCTTTCAATCTTGGGCAGATTTCTGCATCGAGTGCGTACAGCGTCCAAAGTTAATCGAGTCGTCGGCCTCTATTGTGCGCTTCAAGGGGGCCAAGGAAGAAGAGAAAAATCTGTACCAACATGGGGATTTGAGCTTTGATCAAGCTGAGCAGTTGATGAGAACATCCATGATCAAGAAAGATAAATGGTTTCAAACCATGCTCACGAGGAAATCTAAAATGTGAATAAGGAAAACAACGTTCTTTGTAACTCATCAGTACTCATAGTTTTGAATTGTAAAGCTTCTTAAAAAGTTGCTGCTTCCATTCGCTGTAATGACTGCATTCATTGACCATATTTTTTTACTTGTTATTATCAAATACACCACCGGAACTTGCTACAACCCCACCACCTTCCCTGAGCTGATCGAAACGCATTTGAACCCAATCTTTCACGTTGTAAATAACCTCGTTTTTCTCCTTTTCCTCATAATTCATCACGTCCGATCCCTCCAGCTCTACCATTTTCACCTCATCCTCTGGTCTTAGAAAGTATACGAGGGAATGACGTTCATGTTTTGCTTGTTCGCCTGGAGCGTAGTTGACACGGTGGAGGTTACTGCGCGCAAGACCATTTGTAAACTTTACCATGGCATCTCCCACGTTCACGACAATACAGCCTTCCTTTGGCTTGACAAACTCCCAATATTCATCCGCATTTGATGGGGCCCCGGCGGGAAGAATCTGAAGTCCACCCAGCACATTCCATACCAGTGTCAAGGTACCAATATCAGTATGAGGAACGAGCGATGGTCGCCGGTCAATACCGGGCTGTGCAGCGAACTTGGTCATTCGAATCTGGTCGGCAGAAGGCTTGAAACTTCGATGGAGAGATGTAAGCTGGCCCTCACTTATGTGCAAGTTCTGCTCGAAATGACCGAGAATGTGAAGGCAAAGATCATGACACTGCGTGGCAAATGATTTTAAAAGTGGTCGATTCTCGACTATCGTTGGAGGCCATGGTGTAGGACTGTGATTTCCAATAGCGTCGTCTTTACTGATCCCCCAGAACTCGCATCGATCGGGCGTCCCATTCGCATCAACCTTTGAAATACCCATTGGTTTGTATCTATAAAAAGTGGCTTGTTTAGCTCTATATTTATGGGAAACTTTACGACCACTAAGTCTTGCGCATTGGTGCCAACTTACCCATAATGATTCTTTAAACTAGCCGAATACTTTAATTTTTCACTGAGCTCCAAATTGAATAGAGTGTGGCTGAGTTCAATGATATCCTTGCCATTCTGTAGAAGCTCTTCACCACTTGGAGTTCCACGGAGATCTAGTAAAAAGAAACCTGATGTCGTACATGCTTTGAATAGGTGCGAGGATTCATCCACATCACCCGCAAGCAGCTTTGATAATGTGAGCGTTTTAAGCTCAGCCGTGGGGACATCGCCCGGAAAGGGGACGGTAGAGATTTGTTGTAAGTATGACATGAGTTACAGGATTCATGTATGTGTATGATGCATTTGAGGGGAGCTAGCTAGGTATTTATATAGGACAAGCGGGCCTCGGAGCATGTAAATGTTTGCTCGATTAGGAATATTGAATGGCGAATCAAAACTCACTCCACTTGTTTGTTTAGTCAATGGGAGGAAATAGACTGCGTATTTGTGCGCAGAAAACTCCCGTCGTTTTCCTCACCTCACCCTGCAAATTCGCGCCTGTACATTCACATTCTTGAATTTTGAGCCCAGGTACATTATTTACATTTTATCTCAGTTCAAGCAAGATAATGTAAAAAGGTGGCTAAAACTAGTCACTACTACCCATATAGAACATTCGCTGGACGAAAAGTTCTCTAAACGCATTTCCCAGCCACAAATTGGGCAGAGGCGACTTTTTAAGGTTCAATCCGAAAAGATATTGATGAGTTGTTACTAGAGGAGCTATCAAGAGCGCCTAGAGTTTGAACAATTCCCTTGGACATCCTTTGCACGAGTCTCATGGAAGCTGCTCTGAGTATTTAGGTCCGTTCTGACTAGTAATGCTCTTCTGTGATCGTGTTGACCCTTTTGCAACAAGAGCAATGTCGTCTCCAGTGAGACGATTTGAAGTTGGCCACGGTTTGTTAAAGATGGCATCGATCAGGGGACGAAGTGTTGGAACACATGCACAAATGATAATCACATTGATTTCAACCCTGCACATGAGTTAGTTGAAAGCTGGTAAACCTTTGAGGAGAGAGAATATCTTACCCTGCCCAAACGAACAGGTTTAAAGGTGACCCTTCCGGGCTGTCAGCAAGCTTCGGTGTGTGGAAAATTTATAGGTAACATACAGGTAGGATCTTCTTTTGCAATGAGCTTTAACTTCGATACTTTGATGAACGCACAAATGCTGGCACTATTGGCAAATGTCAGTCATGTCTCTAGGCGCATCGAACCTCACGGCAAATACTCACATTACGCCTAGACCCATCACAACGCATAGAACAATTTTTCTTTTAAGTTTCATTTGCAGATTCCAAAAAAGCGTGACTGGGAATATAGCAAAGGCAAGATCGAGAAATCCTGAATATGCTTTTGAATTGTCAGTCAATGACATTCACAAACAGAGTTCGCACTTACAGCCAACAAAAATGCTATAATTCACAAGGACTGATGACTTCCAACATGTATGCGTGAGGTCAAACTCCCAAATTGCCCTTGGCGGCGAACACTGAGCGAATAAAAAGATACAGTTGAGTGCACCAAACATGATCAAGAATATTGATGCAAAGTAGAATATCCATCGCCCGCGATTAGAAGTCCCGACGATATTGATTATGAGGATTGCGACGCCCAGTTTCGGTACTACAGATGCCATGATTCCGAAGGCTTGTAGAATCAGAAGATATTTGAGAGATTGCGACAGCTCCGACAAGGTCAAATAGTACGCATGCCTTCCTACACCATAGTGACATGCTATCTGCGTGACGATACAGTCAACAATGTTCAGAACCTAAGATATTTAGTTTCAGACTTCGTAGAGGTAGTTAGCCTAGTTCAATTGAATAATGCTTACCACTGAAAGACCTATAACTCCATCATCCAATCCCAGACGGCGAAGATATACAGATCTTGAATAAAGTCGAGCTGCGAAAAAGACTGTGGAGATGCCAGTCAAAACCCACATAGCAGTAAGCTGCCCAGTCGCTCCGAATTGATCTCCCCCAACAGGAGGTGGTCCTAGTTGAGCTGACATATTGATATCTCGGCGCGCGGAAAGGTATTTGTCCAAGAAGAGTGCCAAAAAGAATCTAGATTTGGGTTTCTCCTCTGCTCTTCACAAGTTTATTGAGAAGAGCGAGGAGCGACAAAATGGAGTTTGATAAATGCTCCAGTCAGGGCCACCCACCTGCATCTTCGCCATATTCGTCTGACATCTATTAAAAACTGCATTCGATCCTTGCGGGGAGGCGGCGGTTCGTGGTTAGCACCCTTGCCATTTTCTGTAAGCGTTGCAGTGAGACGTTGCAGCAACGGCTTAGTATACACGCAAGCTTTATTTTAGTTTCTATTTACAGAAAGGATTGTAGGAAAGCTTGCAGTAAAATTCTTCGCCGCAGAAAAGCTTACACAAAAGTTCCTCGCTGTAGGAAAACTTGCAGGAAATTTCTTCGCCGAATGCAAGCAATGTGTACCAATTAGCACAAGTTGTCCAATGTGTTCAAATTGTACTCGGCGGGATGTTTGAAGAGGGGTACACAAAATACTGTACGAGTATAAGCGAATTTACCCCAACGAAACTCGATGATTTTCTAATATTATTCAATAAAAGAGTTACTACTAAAGTAGTCTTTCTAATATTAGTAATTTGCGTGCTTTAAGGATTTTCTGGGATCAAGATCTGATATGTCACTGTACGAGTGTTGGTACTCGGTGAACCGAGCGCGAGTATAGATTCTAGAACAGAACAGCCGAAGACCAGTTAGTCCACTTGCAGAGCTTAGCCCTCCATCGAAGAACTAACAGGTAAATATCCCACCAATCATTCAGATTCCGGATCATCGAACCCCTATCTGCCGTCGAAAGGCGTATGAAATAGAGAATCCACATATGTAGAGGGGCTGCTGCGTCAACGCCACCAACCTCAATTCAACGGTTTGAACAATTTTGTCATTGACAATTCCACTTCTTGCCTCATTCATTATCTGCCGCAAATGTGCCGCAAATGAGCTACTACTTCCTAAAATGGACTTAAGCGATGAGTTCCCAAAAAGTCATCCTTTTTAACAAATTCTACAAAACCAAATATATAGAATATATTAGATTAGATTAGATTCTATCAATCAATAATAAAACAGACTATAATATAATAAAAATATTCAATTCAATATTTAATAATTCATTGTATACTAA